>VOQK01006846.1:35877-51498 GCA_015052645.1 Benitochromis conjunctus
TGCAGCTTTGTTGTTGAAGCATCCACATCATCCTCCTGGTTCTAGACAGTAAACCGCATCCCGGCAGAAATAGCTTTGGCTGAGCATAGGCTAATGTGAAGTATACATAATTTTGCAGCATGAGCATTCACAAAGTTTTTCACCGCTATTGGAAAACTCCTGATTGTGTCACTGTCGACACCCGACAATATATACCCTCATGTCCCATGTGGGAAAATTCCATAGCAGTATCTATGGGGTCAGTGGCCTATTAATTTGCTAAAGCATGTTTTGAGATTGCATATCATTTAGGCTTTATGATATTAATGAGGATATGGGCTTATTAGGGTTCCTGGGAATAGCTGTTGATGGGAACAATCTGGAAGGAGTGAAAAATGATTTAACACGCTCAGCAGGAGTGCAAGATTGGCCCATTGCAGTGTGCTTATATTAATTCTTATTGTACAGCAAGCCAGCTTGATAGTTTAGCATTGAATTGTGGAATTAGTGTGATTTTTGCGGCCTTTGTTGTTGTAATATAGTAAATGCTAATTAGGCTCCAAAGCCATAATTAGAACCTTTTGCTAGACAACCTAATTTAACTAGTACCACGGTAAGAGCACCAAGAAGATGAACACACACACACATACACATGCTCACACGCCCAAATATACGTGTGATATCACACATCTGTACACAAACATCTCACCTTATAATTAAACTACACTTACTATCGGCCATGACAAATCTGAGGGCTGCAGGGGGTGGTTTTCCCTAATACGTTCATCATTCCTTTGTTCTTGTGAGCTTTTAGAAAATGTGCTCGGTCTTAATGGGTGTTTTATTCAGTGCATAGAATCACAAAAGTGTGTTAAAGTGATAAGAAACTACAGGTAGGCGTTTGTCCAGTTAGTATACACTTCAACAAAAAAGGCAGACATGCTCCGGTATAATATATTTATGGCTCAGTCATAGTAGATTAAAAATAGGATGGCAACCTTCTTGCCACTAGAAAAACGCTGTGGTTCGTCGTTGATTGCTTTGAATTTTTTTTTGTGTGTGTTAGTGCCTGTGACCACTCCTCAACGTCTGAGCAACCAGGCAACCTTTCTCCAAGCAGTTGTGGTCCAACTGAGGCTGACTGCAATCACTCTCAGACAGACTGGCAAAGGTCTGTTTGCTGTCTGATTTATAAATGCCGACAGATTGATTTCAACATAATCAATCTGCATCGACGAGCACAACTCATCGGCAATGCGCGTCTTCGCAGCAGGAAACTTGACTCAAGTGGTTGGCAACTGGTTGTATTCTAGTTTTACTCCTAGATGAAAGAAAGATTGCTGAGTGCCTACGTTGTTTTGCAGCCAGTATGTCACTGTTTGTGCAGAAATGTCTGAATTTCTGTTTCTAATCTCTGAGATTCTGGCTCGACTCTGAAGTAGTGATTGTAAATTTCAGTTTAATGTGAATTTTCACCCAATAATGCCGATGACCCCATTCCATCACAAAATGATGTCAGACTGGCTCGGTCCTATTGCTGTTTTTTTTTTTGCTGTCTTGACGTATCAAAGTTGCTTTGAAGCTAGCGACTGACTGTGGGTGACTGCAGACCACGTCCCCGTCTTTGAAGCAACCATTTAAAGACTAAAAGAGATTCCAAGTTCATTGCACATGGTCGCAATCATTTTCCCCATGCTCTCGTCTCAAACCACAGTTTTTCCCCAGCGTGACTGTAGCGTTATTAAATGTAATGAAAAGTATAATGACGCCTGAAACAATCAGAAATTGGAGAATGAAATCACCAGCACTTAATTACATGTAATTACCAAGGTTATTATAGGTAACTAAAACTAAACTGTTTATATTGTAATATCACTACTGATTTTCTTAAGTCTTGCCTCTGGCAGTTGCATAAATTAATTAATAAGTGGTAATAACTAGTAAAAGAAAAAAACTAAAACTAAAAAAAAAACAGATTCAAATGAGCAAACTCCCTCTGGAAACTGACTGAAACTAAGCTGAATTAAACCCAAGAAGTCAAAACAAAATAAAAATAGAAATCAATAAAAAAAATACAAAACTATTAATTAAGTATTCTTTTAATAATTCATACCAGCACAAACAAATGGGTCCAAATTATCCTTCAAGCTTACTTATGAAAGAACAAATTTCACTACAGATTTTTTTCTTTTTCGATATGTTTTCTACTCATATTTGTTTATTTTGATAAGATAATGAATCTCAGGTACGAGCCCAACACAAGCTGTGTGGTGTCTCTATAAGGGATTAGGAAACGTTGAAACACTTAACATCTGAAACACATTTTATTTCTGGTGCTATATGTAAGTAATCACAGGCGCTGATGATTTCATTCACCAGTCTGCACTTTAAAAAATAAAAAACTAATAATGGTGTCTATATGGTAAATGCTTGGTAGAGCAATGACTTGCACTTGCATGAGATGCATGCGAAAGAGTCATTATTTTCAGTTAATGTAATTTCCTCATGCTCATCCTTGTTGCTGTCTGCCATATTATGAGGGATCAGAGTATAGCATTCGCATCAGCCGGCAGCCTCGCCTGCCACTCACCCCAGCAAGCTGCCTCCTCGTCAGTGGCATGGCATCCTCCTTTGGCCTGCATGTAAAGCCGGTGGATGCGGGCAGTGTTATTTCTTCTCACAGCAGACATACTTCTCAATCATCCACTGACACACATATCAGCAACTGACATGCACTTGGACAGAGTTTAAACAGATGGCAGAGAAGAAATGGCTTCAGCGGGTTGTCTTCTCACACCAAGGATAACAGGTTGAGTTACTCTTTACTCTTATTTTTAACATTGCTTATGTATTTAAATGCAGTATATGACTGATTTGAATATATTGAAATACATTTTTAGTTTTATATATTAAAAAATAATATTTTATTGCATTTGCAATTTATTACATTTAATAGTCGAAATAAATAAGTTGGGTAAAAGCTGTTGTACAGCCAGCTGTATTGGTGTCCTTCAAGCTACTGGGACCACTTCCTGTTTGTTTGTGTTGGGGTCTCCTCAGCAGGTCCAAAACCAGAATCAGACTTCCAGGTGACATAGCTTATATGGTGAAGTACAAGATGTATACAAAGAAGGCAAAAGAGTAATACCTGTCACAGCTTTAGTACAACAATCACTGATATTTGTTGATCATTGGTGATCTGCTCTGGTGACTCATCAGATTCAAAAGTCAGCATTCACTCTCCTCAACCCATGAGAGAGAGAGCAAGAGAGTTGGGTTGACCTAAGATGTACAAAGTTGCATCTAAATACATTTATTATTTATGTAGGCATCGGGGACTGCTATAGTTGTCTCAGTGCACATTAAGCTTTTGGCTACGGCCTTGGGGCCTTCTGTAAAACACTTTATCATGTTTTTAGTCCTCATGAATAATTAAAAACTTAAATTACATGCCATGTACAAAATTCATATGCTGGGGGTTGGTGGGAAAAGATACATGAAAATTAATTTTCTTTTCTCTAAGAGTGTGACGGGAAATCAATTAATCTTGATGTATTATTTCATGCAGGGCAGGGTAGCAGCAGCAGAGAGAGTGGCTACAGCTGTTCTCATTGGAGAGGCCATATATTATACTTGGCGGCTCTGACAGCTTCTGAAGGAAAGGGCTGAAGGATATCAGGCAGGTGAAGCAACTGTAAAAAAAAAATATATATATATATATACATATATAAAAATATATATTTATATATTAAGTAATGCAGACTGTTTCCAGGGACTTATAAACTGTTCAGCTTGAGGAAAGCATTATCGAATAAACTTTTTTCTAGGGCCCGTGCTTGTCTTTCCAAAAATCGTTTTCAGTCACAGCCGACATTAATACCGATGCCCCTTTCAAAACATCATGTTTATTTCATTAACTAGTCACCTGCTTTTGCCCCTCCAGTTTGTGCAGTTTGTTTTCTTGTGTCTCCCTTTCCGTTTTTTGTGGGTAAGGGGGATTGAGATTTACCGCCCGTCAGATAAATGTGTCCAGGTAATATAACACTAGGGATAGAGTGACAGAGCTATTTACTGCCTGCTTTAAAGTTTATAACTTGTCACGGTTTGAAACTTGTGTGTGGCTCCCCAATTTCTCAGCACAATGTCTGTAAATAGAAAATTGTACACATAAATTATTACCCTTTTGATCGAGGGGGTGGGTGAAGCAGAGAAACTAGAGAACATTGCTATAGTAGTTAATGGACGAATAACACAGAGGTTGATTAGATGTTAACTGCAGTCGCTACCATTGACTGCTGTTAAATACAATGCGATGTTAGAATTCTTATATTTGAAACTGGGTGATCATAGATTAATGGGAACTTTTCTCACAGAGCCGCTCCGTGAGAACTCATTCATCTCGCCGACCTAGCTAAAAGATGGATCAGCAGCCTGACAGCAGCTGCTGCCGCTGCTGTGGAGTGACATGTGAAATGTGTCATGTCACTTCCCACTGATGTTTGTGTGGTCAAAAAGTTACTGTCTAACTGCACTACAATAAGAGGCAAAGAGAACGAGGTCGAGCTTGAAAGAGTAGCCCTTTAGCATAATAGGGTGCCTGTAAAATATAGATATTAAAAAAGGTCTTTTACTCAAACTATTAAATCTAAACATGATTTAAAATAGAACAGGATGTGAACGTGTACATTGTAGTCTGTTTGCTCTTGACAGGTTTAGACTCTTGGTTGTGTGCCTTAGTTTAAAGGCTGGGTCTTTCATCCGTTTTCATTGGATGAGATGCATATTTCCCCCTGCTATAAATTCCCTTCCATTTATGAACAGATTTTGCTGGTCAACATGACTGGTAATCAACAATCAGTAAACATCTGTTACTATCTATTAATAACCCAGCATTACAGATTTACTGCTGGCCCGACGGCTGGTGAAAATGTATTTCTGCCTCTGATGAGGGGCAGCTTGGAACGGGCAGCCAGTGCCATTTGTAAATGTGAGACAAATTAGAGAGCAGGAGACAACTAAATTAAAAAGCCAAATGACCGAGGCCAGATGGAGCTCAATATAACAAATGGAACAAGTTGTGGAGGTGCCAGTTGTACAGACGCTGAGGGACACTGCGGGGGAATTGATTCAGGAGAGCCATTGGGTGAGCAGATGAAAAGGTTATATTAACACTTACAGGAGGCAGAAAGCGGGCCTCTGTGCCCTCCAGCTTTATGTTACAGTCATTCACACATATGGATGCTGCTGTCCACATCATCTTTTAAATGGTGCTGAGTGTTCATCGGTGTGAGAAATAAACACAGTGTTGCACTCAGCGCATCTGACATAGGGCATATTGTCAGCCATCACTGTCAAATGGCACAACTTTATTCCAACATTGTCTGCCTTTATTTTGATTTGCTGTGGAAGCAACCGAGTCGTTTTTAAGCTTGTTCAAATTTTGCCATCATTGCCTAATAGACATGCCATGTGGCACCCCTTTTGCCCCCAAAATAAAGTGTGTTATTTTAATTTAACGATCAAAGAGAGATAGCAAACGTCGCCCCGTTCTGACTGTTCGTCTGCAATACATCAAAACCGCGGCTCTCTAGGTTAAGACACATGAGCGCATTTGTATATTGTAAATGGCTATGCAATGCTGGGGTGAGGAACGCATTTGTTTGGGTTAAAGACTGCATGTTAATGAAATAGATCACAAACATTGCCATTATGATAATGGATTACAGCACTCCCCTTGTAGTGTAATATTTTATTTATGACCTTTTTTGGATTA
Organism: Benitochromis conjunctus; assembly: GCA_015052645.1. NCBI lineage: Eukaryota > Metazoa > Chordata > Actinopteri > Cichliformes > Cichlidae > Benitochromis > Benitochromis conjunctus. Next base: position 41,630 of record VOQK01006846.1, read on the forward strand.
CGTGCATGGAAAAAAAGAAGGAAAATGTAGGCAGTGTTCTGCTATATGGACCTATTCCAAACACAAAACACCCAGTATTTACAGAACGCATTTTTCCCTGTGGCGTGTTAAGATCAGGGAGTTTGAGTGGGAGATTAGCTTTGGGTTAATGAAGTCTGGAGTCTGGAGAGAAATGGTTATTACTCCGTAATGTAGAGTCTTTTAATTTCCAATGTGGCAGTGAGGCCTAATGTGTTATTTTACATTCTGTTTTAGATTGCACAAAGTGGTCACTGCTATTTGTCTTACTCATTTAAATTGCCATTATTCAGATGTATTAGGAGATGATACATTAGGCTGCACTCAGTGCTGCTTGCCTTCCTGGTTACTGAATAATAAAATATTCCTCACCAGGGACAGTAACACAGCAGTAATATTCTCCTGAAAGCCTATCGCAGTCTTTTTTTTCCTTCCGTGACATACATAAGCTGTTAACACATAATATACCGCCATTTGTTTCTTTAATCTCTGCCTTTTATCTGCCTTTTTCTGCTCTTGAGGCATCATTATGGGAATCTCTGTTCTCATCACTCACTTGAAATCCCCCTTTTTTTTTTCTTTTTTTTTGTCTGTAGGAGATTTCTTTCCTGTGCGGTTACTTACAGTGGTCCTCTTCTCGCCTCTTGCTTCTGATAAAGGAAACAGGAACTGACAGGGGCTATTTGTTATGGGGATGAGACAGGGGTGACACACACTAGATTATAAAATGCAGAGACGTGCAGAGGTCAGATAAACAATTTGCCACCGAACTTGGCTACCCATGATGCTCTCTGCTTGCCATCTACTTGGTATCAAAAAGTGGGGAGCAAGGAGGGAACCCACGGCAGTCAGGTTTGCATTTTTTTTTTTTCTCCCTCTCTGGGTTAATTCACAGGATGAAAAGCTGCTCTGTGTGATGTGTCATATATCAAAGACAGGGCATCAGTAATCTTTGCTCAAGGGCACAGATAACAGACAGATAGACATGTGAATGAGATGAAAAAAAAGCAACTCATCCCTTTCTGCTACCACCACGGAGGAGATAAAACAAGATTTATGACTCATCTCAGACCACATACCGGCTGTGTGGACCATTTTTCACATGCTCCAAAAATTGGTACTGGAAAGCAATCTGCTTGTCAGAGTGTCCATCAGGTGCTTCAGGAGGAAATTGGGTCCTTCGGGCTTTTTGCTCTGCAGTCAGCTATTTTCTTTATAGCAGTTTTGTTTTTAATGGTATCCATAAATATATGTAGGGTTATAAGTACCTTTATCACCCAAGGAGCTTTTCCTCATGATTTGGCTCGCTATGCTCTGCTGGTTGTTTCAGAAATGAAAGCTTTCCTTTGTGAGCACTGTGATCCAAGAGCTCCACAGTGACAAATACGTTGATGGACAGTGCTGGGATGGGGTGACAACTCCCTCGTTGACATTGATTGACAGAGATTTTGCTTTGATAGGTAACCAAATCAGTTTTGTCTACTCCATTAGAGAATCACCTAAGATTATGCAGGGCACAGGGAGTGGCATACCAGCTGTAAACAAGCATCACAATGATCAACACATCAACACTGTTCTAAACGGGAAGAAGGGCTATACCTTCATGTCTAAACTTACATGTTATGTACATATTGTGAGTATTGTGCATTGGAAGCCAATCAGCCAAGATGTCAAAAAAGCCTCGCTGGGTTAAAACCTGCTATTAATGCATGACACAGCACAAACAAATAGGCAGCATTACTCAGCAGTTTCAGTGATCATATCCACAAAGCCAGTTGGCATCAGGTCAAGGAAAGATGCTCAAATCCTGTCTGAACCTTGTACTTTTTAAGCACTTTTCATTGCATTCACCCAAACTTTTTTCTTTTTTTGGAAACCCAAGTTTTTCAGAAGTGATTGTCTTCAAGATTAGAGGCCAACTTTCCTAATAATCACCTAGGATTTTCAAATTGATACCTGTGGCGGGGGCGTGGTCTCTGGCCTGCTGCAGAGGAGAGGTGACGCAGTGAGCCCGCGGGGCGGGACGAAGTTGTGTGTGTTCAGGTGCGACCGATCAGCTGATTGTCAAACGGTGTGTCTGCTCTTGTTTTTAAAACAGTGACGGCCAGAGGATGAGAGGGGGGCGACCAGACAGGAGTGACTGCGTCCTGGACAGGGAAGCTGTCAAAAACCGCAGAATAAAGTGTGTCGCTAATAAAAACGGGTAGTCGTACCCAACCGACACAGTGTTTCACACGTGGTCCTTCACAATACCATAGGTGTATCAATGAGGCTGAGGGGGTAATACTGGTGGCCTAACCGGGTTAATTAATTTCAGTGAGTGAGTTTAGTAAAGAAGGAATATATTAATTTTGAATGAAGTAATTACAATATTTTGGGCCTTGTATAAGTAAAGTAAAAATCATGACCTATAGAAAGAAACTCGTCCCAAAGAGGAGTTGATATGTGGAGGGAATTTTTGCTTGGCTTTTTAAAAGTTTCAAAACCATGCAAACTGTACATTTAGTATTTTGTTCGTTCAATTTTATTTATTTTTATTATTTTTTGGTACACAGTTAAATATATTAGTTAAATAAATCATCTGCCATATATTATCATGACTAGGAGTTTACTTTTAATATTTGGGGGACTATTTAAACAGGTGGTAGAAAAATAAAACTGCTACATTCAGCAAATGTAGGATAGACTTCTACTGGTTAGCTGTGTGATTTTTCAAGTGCTTTCCGACTGGGTATAGGATATTAGAGGGGCCCTGCTGTGCATGAAGTGTTGATAGCGCAGGGAGCTGCATGACTCTCTCTGTTATGGATCAGGTTGCAGTCGGGGAAACATCTGAAGGCTCCGCTGGGCTTTCACAGAGCAGAATTTTTCCAGGGGACAGAAGGATCAGCTTAAAGCAACAGCCTTGTTGACTTTGATATCCTATCTAATACCTGCACTTCCACAAGTTTACACCCATGCAAACAGGCCTGACATTAGAAAATCCTCATTTGTGCGAGCACGGGGATTTGGCCCGCCGCAGGGGTTTGAGGTTTGTGTTTCTGCCTGTCATAGATGAGCGAGGGTTTCCACTATTTAGCCCGTGTTCCTTTCGAACCAGACCAGGCTGTGAGAATGAGAAACAGGCCAAGGAGAGGGGATGGCACAAATACCTGCCCAGCACAGCAGGCAGATGTTCTATGAGGGTCATTGGGAGTAGCAGCAAGGATAAGAGGACAGACGGATGTAAAACATGCCCTTATTTTGCACATTGTCACATTTGCCTCTTGTCTCCTGTTGCTCCTTGAGCTCTGTCCTACCTGCTGTTCCTGTCTGAACTACTTGCCAACTGCGACATCTGTTCGGAGATGAAAGCATAGGCAAAATCTGAATGTCAATATCCTCGCCGTGGATGGACAAGATGAACAAACGGCGGCGTGTCTGTCAAATGAAAGGTTACTGCGCGACATTGTGTGCTGGAGGAATGACCATTTTTAATCAGACAGCGGGGGACACATCTGTCAGAAGCTCAGCAAAGCTGCAGTTAAGAGCCAAGGAGAGCAGAGACTGATCAGTACAAATCATTTCCTGCTTCCCCCTGCTGACAAAACAGGCCTTACTGTGAAAGGCCATCGGGGAATTAAATATGACTTTTCTAAGGTTAATCTTAGGATGCTGAGATTAAAAAGGGAATTACATAGCTGAAGAATAGGTGCTGTTAAGCAGTTAGTAAGTTAATCAATTGCGCTGTGTTTTATTACTGCTGGTTTTCCGTTTGTCTTTCTTTATAATAAAGCTCTCGACTAAAGAAGTAAAATGTTTGCTCATCGCCCCATTAACAGCAGAATTATGACCTAATATCACAATTATACTTGATTACAGCTCGGTTTGTTATTCCTCAACTATTAGATTTCATTATCTGTCCTTTTCATCTTATATTGTGTTGGCAGGCTAAAAAGGGAACATGGTAGAGAAGCCAAGCTCTAACAAAACTGCCTCGTAAATGGGTGAACTTTTATCCTTTCTACATTTCCTGTGTTTACTGTGTTTTTGTCTGATTAGAGCCCTAGTAAAAGTGTGAGTTCAGAACTCAGGGTTTGTCCTATCTAGGGGCCTTAACCTTAGATTACATCTACCGAGGGGTTGAAAATGTTCAGAGCTGGAAAAGTAATTGCAAAGCTAAGGTTAGTAATTTTGTGGTATTAAATTGCCTGTCAGAGCTAAATGAAGTAGGGCTTCTGCGCTGCCAACAGCCTTGTGTGGAGAGCGGTGTAGCTTTACGCGAAGAAGGTAGTATTTTCCTCCACCACATCATTTTATCATTCAGCTGAGTTCATGGTGTTGTTTTAAGAGATTTAAGTCTCATTACCCCAACCTAGGCCCTTTGTGATTTATACCGTTATTACAGCACTCTCTCTCACAATAGAAATGATGCATGAAACACATTTGTACTGTAAGACAAATGTTTCTCCAAGGGAAAGAGAGACACTGTAACTAGTTAAAGGGACCCTCATTAAGTTCTCGTTATTGGATAAGTGGCTCTCATTTTCTCTGTGAGATTCCAGGCCTGACTAACTGGTCTTTATACCTCTCTGAAGATTACAGTGTTACTTTGCTGCAGTGTTAATTTGTTCTTTGTGATGTGACCAGCAATTATACATTTTTCAATGTCTAAATCCGTGTCATTGACCTCCAATTCCTGCTGAGTCCAACACCTGCTGAACACAGCCCTAAATTTGTCAGGAACTGAGTTATATATGGACGCTTGGAGCTGCCTCTGCACAGCCCACAGTTAAGATACATTTTAGATGTTGCTTGCATGTTGTTAGTCTGCCAATATTTCCTCTTTTTAAAAGAGGTGTTTCACTGATAAACAGTAAAGCTGATGGCTTTTATCCATAAAACATCAGAGAATTGGGACAGTTTGCATTTTAACCTTAATATGAAATTCACCAACAGCCCAAAGCTAACATATGACATAAAAAGGAGAGGCTAATGTTCACATCAGTGCTCTTAGACATTCAGAAAATGTTTGCATTTAAAAAATAATCATAATAGTTTTCGATTAACTTCCCTTGTACTACTAACGACTACTAACCCACTCCAGTATAGTTCAATTCCAATTTGAAAATGCGTAATTCCAGAGGTTTGTAGTTATTACTTAAAGAGGTGAAACCATATCAATGTTAAAAATGTATATTTCCTTTTAAAGAAAAGTTAAGCTCATTTATCCTAAAATGTAATATCTGAGAAACATCAGTCCTACTTTATATAATCCAATGTCTGTCATAAACATAGGGGTCTGATATTTGTGTCCTTAAACATTAGTTTCACCTACATTATAAATTCTCAATCATATTTACTAATATTTTACTTCTTTTTTTTGATGATTTCTCATGAATGTTGAAGCTTAACAGGTTTTGAATGAAGACGTAATAAGTGTTAATTGCCCCAAAATACGAGAATTATCGTTAAGTGATGCTAAACGATTGTTGGGATTTAGATACATCCATCCACAAAAACAATAGCATACATTTAACTGACTGATATATATGACCTAATCAGAATTGTGTTTTGTAGAGCAGTGATACCTTTTTATAATACATTAAACAAGATCACACCACAGTCAGACTAAAAAGAAAAAAATATAAAGAAAGCTTGCTAGTTTTGAATAACAGACGAGTTATAAAATTTTAAACTAGTGAGACAAAGATGGAAAGAGAAGATTGCTTTGAAGTGTCTCAAATTTCTTCTTCTGTGGTTTGCCTGAAAGCAAACATTTTCTTGAATTCATGGCTGAAAATTGTCATTGATTTGCAGGATGACGGACACTAAGAGCCCCAGTATCGATGTTGATATTGACAGCTTCAGTAAATTCAGCATCTAATTATCATTCCTGGCCAAATGATACATCGTTGTGTTCTGTAAGACAATGTCTTTGGTGCAGGGTGCATTGTTCTGGAAGGAGTTATCGAGCCGGGTGCCGCTGCACTGTGATTTAGCAGAGAACATTCCTTTTTGTGTGGCATAATTAAACCTGTTATGGACTACTCCTCGACTGCTTAAACCATCAGAAAAGAAAAGATGTGCTTGTGGCCTTTCTGTTGAGGGACTATTTACTCCTTCAACTAAATAGCCCTCCACCCTCCCTGTATTCTACTTCCACTCTTTACATCATTTTGTACATCATGGAAGATAAACAGGAGTCATTTCTAACAAAGGCAACAGAGCAGATATTTCAGTGGCATGATATTGAATCTCACTAAAACGATTGATAATATATTATTTCAGAACATCCCTTTTAACTAAGGGACTGTATTTCGTGTGATCCAGTCTTATTGGATTGCATAACCTTTCTTTTCTGTCGCTATGCTTCGTGAAGCTGGTTTTCCAATTGCTGTTACCGCCTCCAGTGAGAGAAACTAGTACTGCAAGTAACCCCCGTTGACCACTGAGGCACTGACAAGCTCTCTGGTGGAGTGACATCTGAACCTGCCAGGGCTTGGAGTAGGTGCCAGAACGTGACACCTCCTTAAGAGACTGGGAGCAAAGTGGTGGGTGGTACTGATGGTGGGGACTTCTGGGCTTTATGTTGGAGGAATAGTAACATAATGCTGGAGTCCCCTGCCTTTTCCCACAGTGGCCCTCAACCATCATTCTGCAGCTCTACTCGCTAACTAACGGCTCTCTTGACTGTGGTTACAGGAAGGTCTTTGTTGGGAAGGACGAAATTCAGGGGGGAAGTGGTGTAATCTTGGCTCTTTCCCGGATCAGTCAGTTTGGATTTCACACAGCCCCCCCATCAGGCCTGGGTTAGCCAGGGGCTCCTGGACACTGCATTTCCTAGGAAACGGGCAAACACATTTTGCCTACCAGTGGGATCATTAAAAAAGTTAAAGTAGCTACATCCCTTAGGAGACTTAAGCTTATTGAGAGTATAGGCTATCTAATATACCACTAGTTGTTATTTAGCAAAACACTGAAATACTTCAGTACTTCACTACTTGACTGCATAATTATGTAGGGTTTTCTTCCAAACCATTAGTTCACCGTTAAGTATTGCAAAATATTCTGCTTATTATACTCGAATCACCAATATGATGAATCCCAAAACTTTTTGTAAACTGCAGTCACAGCAGGACATGTAAGTATTTAAAGGTGGTTTGAATGTAAGACATCGTCCTCATATAAATGACTAATTAGACATTTTTAAATCCTTACAGGTGTCGTGTAGTCCAGGCTTCATATGCATCTCACCATTAAAAAGTAATAATATTAATTAAATGTAAAGTGATCTTAACAACATTTCTGTTAATTGCCCTTAATGGCGATGCAGAGCTTTACCACACCCTTGACAAAATGTAAGCACTCTTCAGAAACCCGTACCTCTAAACACATCTCGGCAGAATCTCACAAATTGTGGGCTGTCAAAATAGTTTCTTCAATCATTTCAGCCTTCGCTCTATCTGAGAAGAGAACTGAGCTCAAAATTGTGTTATTTTTCATCAGTACAGTATGTGGCCTGGAAAGATCATTAAAGTCATGTCCAATGTGACTCATGTTGCCTTTCATTCAATTAGACAAAATCTAGCCCACACACATGACACTGAAATAAATTGATGTAATGGCAAGAATGTATGCCTTGAAATAGTGAGAGGTGAAAATCCACCCCTGCAATTTCAGACTTTGTACTTGGCATGGCATGTAATGTGATCTCAGTTCAGTCTGAGGAAAACAAATCCTTTTTCCCCTCTGTTTTACATACAAGTGCACAGCGTTTGCAGTTATTTCAGGAGATAAAGAGAGACAGTGCTCGAGGGGTTGCTGGTTCCTTCTCCACCTATGCTATGGAGAGCAGATAATTGCTCCATGGCCAGAAGGCTTTGATTGGCTGGCTAGTTAATGATCAGAGCAGTGAGATGTCTGGCTCTCTATGGACACCAGGAACTTTATGGCAGAGAGAAGTGGGCGGAAGGTTGTTTTTTTTAAGTTGCTCCAGTCCTCATTTTCTTTTTGACCTCTTTCATGGGTTATAATGTCATGTAATGCCATACAATTTTAAGTTAGCCATGGGTATTTCAAGCACTTGTGAGATTTGAAAATGAAAGTATAGATTTGACCACAACCATGCACTGTGGATAAGGCATCCAGCGTAAGTGTGTTTCAGAGTTCTGCAACTTCTGAAAAACTGAAAAACAAATTACTATGTGCTTCAAGGTATTAGCCAACCTTTTCCAGCACAAAGTTTTTTTCTGAAACATTTGTTTGAAAAGTCAGTGGCTTTAAAACCTGCCAAAAATTAGAATTCCTTAAGCCTCTACTTCACTGTGTTTATTTTCATGCGTAAGTCACAGTGAACAGTGGTTGTGCCACTTTTAAAGTATGTTCACATTCAACAAATCTTCTGCATTTGTTCCCATGTAGTAATATAGTAGGCACATTCAGTCATGTGAACAACCAGAAAATCACCCTATTTTATGGTTTGTGGTGATGCTTAACCTGCTGTTACGTTGTTCTGCTCCTTGTTAGTAACATTAAGTAGCTTCATTAGCTGGGTCCTTCCATACAGTCTTATGGATACCATGTCGTTTATCCCATGAATTTTCTTCAGGGTGTTATCATTTCATTAACTTTAGCAAAATCCAAGAACTCAAAAATTTTGTACATTTCTATTTATTCCAGTATTTTGAAGCTGGAACCTTGCAACTAATTTTCATTTTGCATTTTTTTTCTAAGTCTCACTGATTGGATTAAACATTTTAATGAACATCCAGTAAACTCTGAGGATAGTTTGTAATAACTAAACGACTTACAGTGATTCAAATCTTAGGAGTTTTTTTTTTTTAAAATGTGTCTATGTGTAGTAATGTAGTAACATATTTGACATGTCTAGAATTTACGTTGTCCTGCACAATGTGCTGTTTACCAAAGGTCTTGCTAAACATAGCTTTGGAGCTGAAAAAGTGCATTTTAAAGATATTTATATTATACAATATTTTTATGTCTTGAAACTTTTAAAATTTCTTGTAGATCCATGAAAAAAACTGTTTGAGCCTGTTTTTCTTCGGGTTCAGTAAATTTGCAAGTTGTAGCTAGAACTTGCTTTGGTGTCCTATAAATTACATTTTCCTCTTGTACAACATTTATTATAGCAGATTTGACCTTTTTCAGGTCAAATGTTTGTTTTGCATTTGTGGTTTGAAGGTGTTCATCTGTGTTTTTATCCTTCTTTGCACGAAGAAAACCCCAGGCGTGCTCAGGAGTAAACATGCAAGTTCTCCAACATTAACACACACACACACACACACACAAAGTGTCATGTTGTTGTGGACCCCCTTTGTCCCCTCTCTTTGCCCTGTCTGTAAAGAAATTTGGGTAGATGTTTGTGATGGCAGGGATCCCACCCAACAAACAATGTGGAGATTGAAAAGAGGACTCTTCCTCCTTTCACTCGGGAGCCTTCTAGTCCTCTGCAAGTTTACATGACCCTTCAACTCCTCTCCACACAAGCTCTTGAATTTTGTTCGGCAGCTTCTGTTTGGGCGTATAAGGAGGCATTGTTTCCTGGGTCACAGCTGCGGGATGCTAAGTTCAGGAGTTTACGTAAGAAGGCCTTTCTAACGGGATCAGGCACAGTCTCTTGACAGATCATGTGAAAGCCAACGGGCCACAACAACAACACTTTGTGGCAGCATGCAGGGATATATTTTTAAACAAACAAAATACCTATTTGAGGAAAGATGGCCTTGATGTTTGTGCTGTACACTGGCTTGTCATGAAGAAAAAAAAAAAAAAAAAAAAATTTTTAAAAATTTTTTTTTAAATTTTTTTTTTTATTTTTTTTTTTTTTTAATTTTTTTGTTCTTTTTTTC
>VOQK01006846.1:51518-63015 GCA_015052645.1 Benitochromis conjunctus
CTGCTTTTTCATAAAAAAAAAAAAAAAAAAAAAAAAACTTTCCAAACTTGTTTTTGAATGTTTGTTGGTAATTTATATCCTCTAAATTGTCTGCACACTCTGTCCTGTCTGTCAAATTTTTGCTAGAGTGATGTTGAGTTGTTTACTCAAGCACATCAACTCACTTTTCACTCTCACTTAAACTGAATGAGCTCTCTGCATCTACAATATTTCACTAAGCCTGTTTGTTGGATGTGTCCATCACTACATTTCTTGTTTAAGAAAGACAAGACAATGGATTTATTAAGGAGACAGATGAACTTCTTTTCAAATCCCATCATTCTGTGCAGTGTCTAAAACCTAGACAGTTGATGTGCATATGACAGCTGTCACATTCATCAGAGTTCCCAGTCACAAACAAGCAGAAACGCGTAGGCTGTTGTCTCAAAATTCACAGTGCATCTTTCAGTAATGTGTAGCCTGCCATCAGGGCTCTGTGTAGGATCATAAAACATTTGGCATTTTGACTTGTGCCTTATGATTTATCTTGCCTTGAGACATAATTTGGTCTTAGCCCACAGCAAAATATATACTTGGATAAATGCTATGGCTTTGAGTTGAAATAAACAAATCCCTAATGCCCTATCAATGTCCTCCCTGCTGGAAACAGAATAACTCCTTTCACTTACTAAAAGGAATATATATCATCAGATGAATGCTCCCTAGAAATGGGAAACCAGGGACAAGCTTAACCACTTCTAAGCTTGGCTTCCCTGTAGACTTGTGTTTATGATAAAGGGTAATGAATGGAAAGTGGATTTTATCAGTTAAAGATGCAGGAATGGTTAGCTTGAGTGATGCTTTCTTGTCCCACGTGGCACAATCAAGGCCTGTTTTGGAAGCATAGTCCCTCACGTCTTTGCAGACCAATTTTTTGTGGATATTGGGTGTGGGACTTTGCAGGCCCTGTATGCTGTACAGTACAATCAAAAGGGCAGTCCAGTCATCTGAAGAAACCAGCCGCATTGCTTACAACGCAAATAACAAATGTGCCGAATGAAATCTGCTGTGCTTAAAATCGAGCTTTCTTTTTGCCAGCAATCTTTATGAGAATTAAAGAATGGTTAAGATATAGGCATCCCTGTTGTAAGTTAAGTAGTACCTTTTAAAACCAGTATTTGTGTTTCATTTTTTCTTTTCGTACCACAAAGCCAGGCTCATGCCATCTCTCTGTCGGCCTTCATTTCTTCTCCGTCTTGTCTCCTCGCCTGTCTTTTTCTTTTAATCGGACTCTTGCCTCGTTGCTCTTGATAAGACCTGGCACTGACTTGATTCAAATAAGGCTGCTCAGTGGTCATGGCCACTCCCACTGGTTATAATAGATCACTGTCAGGAGCGGGCTTTCCTAATGGGCTGACAAATTAATGCGCAGCCTCAACCTTCTCTGCAGCGGTTTCTTCTACATGAGCTTCGATGAAAAGAGTTGGTCCTCCAGAGTAACAAGAGTGCACCGTAACACTGGGTGTTATTGAGTCGAACAACTCTCATCTGTTTTAATCTGCGACTATAATGGAAAAAACAATAATAAAAAGTTACTGCTGATCAATAGCCTACATAAACACAACCCATCTGTCTGAAAGATTAATAAATTATGGTTTCATTGAAAGAGAAGGGGTAGACTTTCCAGTTTTGGTGATTTATTTCGCTCTTGCTTATTAACACCTTGTGTTGTTCCTGCACTGGACTATTTTTTTTTTTTCATCAAACCCTAATTGACTGCAGGATTTTGCTGAAGTGTATTATCAATCTTTATCTGTTTGGTACAGAAGGACATTGATCAATGGAAATAGCTTTTCTTTGTTGACCGAATTGGACAATGTTGTTCGGCCACTGCGCAGGAGCTTACGAGAACCAAGCCAGCAGATCAATAAGGCATTGAAATAAGAAGATGAAATTCGCCTTTTCTCGGTGATTACAGGCTCAATGGCTGAATTTAGATTTCAAAAAGTTTTTATTTTCCTTTGGTGTAGAAGTGATTCACTACAAAAAAAAAAATAAAAAATGGCCAAACAACCACCTCAAAGATTTTTCTCTCCGTTCTCAGCCTCAAGCCCATTAAAATTCCTCTGAAGTTTTTTACATATCACTACATCAAATGCACATAAATTATGAATGTCTCATATAGCAGTCTTGCACTTGTAGCCCCCGGGTTCCCTTGAAACTGATTTGGTATCTATGAACTCTGTTGTTACAAGGGGCAGAGAAAATTGGAGTAATATGGTCTCTCTTTGATTGATCATTCACAGCTCATAATACAGAGCATGCCATAATAAAGATTTTCACCTTCACGTGTTACTTGGAGATTGTGTTTGTTTCACCATTAATGATTTTTTTTGTCATAAAGTCTGTTTTAATATTTATGGCCGAGAATGACTTAGCCATAAATGGAGCTACTTGTAGGAGCACGTATGGATGCCGTATCCTTCTTTCAGACGTTAGGCAGGCAGGGGGTGGTTTATTCAAATCTGGAAGCGTTTTGCACATGTTCTGGTTATTATTTATTTTGCAAAGGTAATCAATTTTCGAATTGTGACTTTAAATAACTGGGGGATTGCACCAACCAGCGTGTACCATCTTTATCACAACATGGAGGAAAGGATGCGGCAAAAACTTGCTCTACAACTTTCAGGGAAGGAAAAATTACAATTTTCATCTTATAATTAAACATTTTCAATAAAAGTGACACACAAAAATGCAATGTCAGGGCCAGTTTGTCTACATTTACTGTACATTTGTCAAACATTTTAGTTTTGGGCTTGGCGTCAAGCTGTGTCTGTTTTGGCTTCCTAGACATGATTTATCTCCATGAGTCCAGCTGAAGTGCCCCAGCTGTTTGCGTGACAGATACTTTTACACTGGCTAATGTCAAATATGCTTTGGTTTTCGAGATCATCCATCTCCACTGCTGCCTGACCTTGTGGCTTATCATGGTCTCCTCATTGGCATTTTTTACAATAAAAAAAAAATCAAATTCAATAATTGTTTTATGATTTACAGTCATTTTATTTGTGCTAACTGGATCCCCTTTACGGACTTTTGTCAGTATATACTCATTCTTGTTTTCCTTTACTGAATCCAAGAACATCTGACAATCTGTTCTCAGTCACAACCTTATTTATAGCTTATTTGCTACTCTTACATTTCCCAACAGTTAAACTAAACTTGGATTTTCAAGCTTTAAAAAAAAAAGAAATAAATACAGGCAGTGTGTCTTTGTGTCTGACTCATGTCTGTTCTAACCATCCCCCTTTCTAAACTTGTAACCAGCTGCACATCAAAAGGAGTATGATTTATTAGGGGTGCAACTCCCCAGGACTTTGAACGACCATCGACTTGTTTATCCAAGTTAACATTCTTGGCCATATCCATATATTTTTCTGTTTGCTCTTTCATGTGGTTCTCCAGTGATACATTCACTGGTTGCTGGGATTATGGTGATTACGTGAAAGCACGTCGGCTGTTAATGTCACTCATGAAGAAACTGGGTTTGGACTGTGGCAGTGACATGGATCAGACCTCTACCTGTTTCTTGAGGTCATTAATTGATGTGTTTTTCCACTGCTGTGGTTAGCTTGTGCCACACGGATTGTGATTCTCTGAAGAGGAGGCATCATTGACTCCTTTCCTTGGAGCTGCCCATCTTTCAGCCTTTGGAATCCCTAACCCCCCCCCATTGCCTCTCTCTGTATCTCCGAAACGGAAAACATGTGGCAGGAGTTGTCATTTGTTAACGTATGCTAGAAAGAGTGAAACAGGCCAGGGGATGGCTCATCAGGAACACTCATTCAGAATGATGAATGTAGCCAAATACACATTTGTCCGTAAAAGTTGCCGAGTGGATCAGCATCATTAGGCATGAGGAATAGGTGGAGCCCGCAGAGAAGTGAATGCAGCAAACAGATGTTGCAGATTTTCACCAGCATCTTTCATCCAGAGTACCATCATTAATAAAGTTGAAGGTGATCCTTGTGTTTTCATCTAATAAGACCAAATAAAGTATGGTGTGACTCTCAGAAAATTGCTGAATAAACAGAATATTGCCATGGCTTCTTAAACAAGGATCCAAGGTGATCTGTCTGGTTCGAAGTAATTCTCAGCTACATGGCTCCGTGGTTCAGAGGAGTGTACAGTTTGTTAATCAGTGCATACTTATGAAGTCCTCAAAGTAGTACATTTTAGAAGAAGAAGTCATCCTCGTTTTCTGAAAACACTATAAGCATGGCGATGGTACAGAGATAGAAAATGACAATTGTGCTCGGTGTTCTGCAGTGCTGTGTCAGTCTCTAATCTTTATGCTGAATGGCTGCTCCTGACGCCTTGGGTATGTCAGGTGACTGAGCCTCATGTTCAGGCAGCTTGGCTCTGTTGTAGAGGGCCTCCATCTTTGTCAGCCTTGTCTCATCTTATAAACAGGCCCAGACAGAGAAGCTTTACCATGAATAATGCCTCAGGTCCATAGAATCCCAACACCTATAAATCTTAATAGAGGTTCCCAGATTCCAACGGGCGACCACATCTCTTTCCCACCCTTCCCAGCTCCATCTCACCTCCCATACAGAGTCTCCAATTTTCTCTCTGCAAAGTAAAACCCACAGGTACTTGAATTTGCCGTGCCAAGATTTACCTACAAACAGGATTACATGCATATAGCTCATGCAAATCAATGAAAACATGTCAAGAATGCTTAGCCTCCTGCGGTTTGCTAAATGCAATTTATCACTCAGGGAATCAGTGGAAGGGAATGGGCTAACAAATGGAGTCTGATCATTTGCGTTGGACTTGAAGAGTACATTTTTCATTTTCTGTACAGTAAATTGCACTTGTTTGTGAATTTGCTTCAAAGGGACTTGTGGGATCCTTTCTTTACACATACATTGAGTGTGGAAACCCGCACTTTTATGAATTGCTGTGCGGTATTTTCTTCCATTCCCAAATGGTGCTACATAACAGTGTATTGTATCAAATCTAAAATGTGTAAAATTAAAACATTTTTTTATATGTTTTGGCATTAGCACCGAGAATAGCTATGATGTGGATGAGTGTTTATGAGCACCAGGATAAATATGCCATACCATTTAAAGAAATGTAGTTGCCATGTAGTTGCAAGCTGCATCAGTTAGTTGAATATGAATTACATGATGCATGTTTACGCTTGCCTGCTGAATTATATTAACTGGCTTTGAAGTAAAGGAAAACATTCTGATAAATAAACTGATCTCGTCTGGTTTCTCAGTCAGCAGACAGTCATCAAGAATGCTGTGCATCATCCTAACTAAAATTATGTGTACGCTGGTATGATGAGCACAGATATTGACACTTTGAGAGATGTCTTGCTTTGATATGTCCATCTATGCCTTTGGGCTGAGTCTGGTCAACACGATGCCCTCTGATTCTCCAAACTGAGCCTGACTCAGATTCATCATTCATAAATTGGGAATGTGCCACCTTGCATGCTAAGGAGGTGGGTTTTGATTTTGTGAATTTACAGTTTCACTACTCCACCCAAATTTTATACTTGGAGATGCAGACAAGTCAAGTTTAAGAGATGAGAAAGGCAAAGGCTCTTCGATTTTACACTGTTAACAGCCTTCAAAGTGAAAAGTTTTTTTTGCTCCGTCACAAAACGCCATTTACTGAAGTTAATGAGTAGGTCGGTGCCTTGGTTTCACTCAAGATTCTCTTTGCATCCGTCGTGTTTTCATTTAATTCCAATGATCCTTTTTCGACCTGCGTGAGGACCAATCTTGGTTTTGATTCCAAAAACTGGATTCCTCTGATTCATTTGCTTTGGTATTGTTCCAGGGAATGCTCAATAAACGGCTTTCGAGTATTGTCCCATTAGGTCACAAACACATCCATTCACAGTGCAATGATTACTGAATGTGTCTTTAGAATCACTGTGGTTTATTGCAGTGCATGCTCCCACAACTATTTCCCTTTTCCTCGTTCAGAGATAAATTAGCGGCTTCTAAATAATGCAATGAACTCTAATTCTCTTTGATTAGTGGCAAGTTAGATGATAGCGACCCATTGAAATTGGTCATCAGCATAAATAATGACTGAATGAACTGATAAAATGCAAAGTTGCCGGCCATCATAAATCAAATGAAAACCACTTGGTGTGGAAGTCATTGGAATTAGAAGTCCATGCTCCTATTAATTATGTTGCCTTGCCAAGGCGACAGTGTTATAAATCAGTTGTGAAAGGTACTCCAGTCGGCTGGCCTGCCCAGCAAGGCCTGCTGCCTGCAAATGGCTCTGTATACCCTCCTAATTGTTTCTTAAACAAGCCACCTCTAGAGGCTGAGGCTGATGGACAGAGTTTAAGAACAGAATTGAAAATCTGGGAGAAGGTTGCACTGTACAAAGTTTGCACAATGGCATTAGAGTCCACGGGTCTCAGTCCGCAACGAAGAGCTCTCTTGTTTTGTTAAGTTTCTTAAATGCAGCTTAAAATCCAAAATGTTAACATTTACAGAATGCTGATAGAAATAGTCTAAAGGGACTCTTAACATAGCATCCCAAACATGTAGTTAACTCTATGTTGTGCTTCACATTCAGTGTTTTCAGACATTTTTAATGTAGTTCTGTTCCTTTTTGGAGATTTTATACACTGCGTGGCTGATTTAACTATGTAGATTCATTTCTTTCTTTGACATTTTATCCAGTGCTGCAAACTGTAACTCTCACAGTACTAGTGGTGGCAATTAAAAGACCTTGTCTTTTAACCATGTCTGTGCTTAAAAAAAAAATCAACTTTCCACATTAAAAAGAGAATTTCAAGTTCAAACCGAATCAGCAACAGATTTTAATGTCCGGTTTTTGCACATGGTCATTTGTCCTTGTTTTTTTCACCTGTTTACACCAAGTTCACCTTTGGCATCCAGCCAGCTCTTCAAAAATATCACATTTCTTGGAGGGAGTGTGGCGCGTAGCTCCCAGGAAACGGGAGCATGGGCGTGCATGCTCCTCCATAAAGGCTCTCTCCATCAATCACGCACTGCTTATTAGTTTGTCTTTAACTGGGCTTAGTTTGCTGGGTATGTTATTTGAATAATTGCATTCCTATGCAGTTTGCTGTTCCGCCATATTTGTTTCTACGACACAAACCTCATATAAGGTCAAACAACAAGTTCCGATGGCGCCTGTAAATCTCAGCGTGGAGATGTCAGTAATTTAATGAACCAGTGCTACAATGGGGGCAGGACTGTATGGTTTATTTACAATCGGGGATATTTTTCTTTGATGCCACCAGGCTCAGGTGTCAGGTGTACTTAAGATCACTGTAGACTGTAGAAGTTTGCAAACTGAAGAGTCAGCAGTGTAAATAATAGCCTTATTTAGTTTGAAGTAACTCTCACCAAGCGTAATGGCTCTGTAACCCCTGTAGCTCTATGAATAGCCCTTTTAGTCCGTTGGTTATCTGTAATGGGTCTGAAATCTCAATCATCTAATTTTCCCTTGGATTTTCCCACTTTCTTTACATCGCAAATGAATTAGTTCATGTACTGGGACACCTGATTACTCTGGACTCGCAATCTATTACATGGCTAGGACCAAATAGCTCTTTGCTTTTAAACGAGGCCTCCTTTGTCAATCTATTACCCATCTCCCTCTGTCTCTCTCACCTCTTTACTTGGTAGTGTGGCAGTGTGTCCCCAAGAAACCATTTAGGCTGTAGAAATGGAGCAGGCCCAGGCCTCAGGTGTCTGTGTCACGGTGATGAATCACATAGAGCACATATTAAACCTTCCTCATGTGAGTGGGACTTGCGTTGGGCTGCACCCTTTCCCCGGCTGCCCCCCTCCAAAAAAAAAAAGATCCATTGAGGGAAAAAAAAGGAGAATTATAACTACGACTGTGTGTTCTACACATAAAGGCCGTCCTGTCCCTGAGAAATTGATTTATTGGATTCCCTGACATTTTAGTTGTGGTCGTTATGTTATATTTATGGGGGAATTGCTGGAGCCTCTCATTATGCTCTCCTAATTTATTTTACATACTTTTATGGCCGCTTGTGCTCAGCAGGCCTTTACGGCAGCTGTTATTGAAAAAGGGAAAAAGGAAAGCACATATCGATCAAGATTTACATGTTTATTGCCAAGACTGTGATTTATTCTACTGTGGGTTGTTTTTTTTTTGTTTGAGCCAAGCTGCTTTTCAGGCAGTTGTCAAAAGTACCAAGAAAACTTATACAAATACTTTCATAACACCTCTGTTTCTTTTCATGTTGTATATTTATTAATGTATTTTCCCAGGTATCCAAGAACTGGCAGTGATGTATAAGCTATGCATTGTGTTTTGCAAAGTCAGCTTATTTTTGGAAGTATAAGAAATGAGATACAAAGATTACGGCAATACCTTATAGTGTGGAGGGCAGCATGATTTAATGTATTTTTCCCTTTTTTGAATGACACCGTAAGATACCTTATTCGGGTTGTTCCCTGTGAAGTTATGTGGCCTTGGACATGATTAAGTAATAAAAACAATTAAATTAAATTACTTAAACTTTTGATGCATTAAATAGTGTCCCAAGATCATTCCTCAGCATAAAGGGTGTGCAATTAACAGCCGAGATGAAGCGGTTATGAGCTGCTTCTTATTAAATTAAAGTCCAAAAAAAAAAAAAGAGAGAGAGAGAGATCCAAAGAAGCCAAAGAACTTGATATATGCCTATGCGGCTCTGAGCATCACCTACCATGAAATTTAGTGTTTCCAGGATATTTAACATTAAGACGTACTTAAAATTAATTCTACGTGCAATTTCTCAAAAAGAAAGCTGACAACTAATGTCAATAAATCGTGCTTGGCCCGAGATGTGGGGATCGTAAATCTGTTGCACAGTGCCGCCCCTCAGTGTGGCAGTCGGGGGTCGAATGGGGGTGTGAAGCAGGGTATAGGAATGAGGAAGATGGATTTGTTGGCGGGGTAAGGAGAAAGGGTGATTTGAAATCCTGGACACTGATTGGTGGAGATGAGGCCCTGGTGTCCTTGTGGTGCCATTCAGTTCCTGATATTTGTTTGACTTTAAATAATACCCTGGACAGGACTTTAGAGTGATGGCCACCAGGTCGTCTGACATTGCAGCCTGTGCCAAGGTGAGTGACTTCAGGACACTTCCTCCCTCTCCGTCTTCCCCTTCATCTCTCCATGTCTCTCTCTTTCTGTCTCGGGCTTGTCAATACGCATCCACTTGTCTGATGGGTCCTTCCGAAGCTTACAGCTGACATGCTGGTGTCTTTATTTCCACCAGCAATCCTTTTAGAGTTGGCCTCGGTGATCAGTCATGCTGCTGACAAGCAGCTCAGGCCTCAGCACCTCAGCAATCCTCCATTCGCTACTCCTCATGACTCTATGTGCCATTACAAAGGAAGAGCGGGGAAAGGCTTTGTTCTGTAGTAAAAATTGAGGTTGACTTAGTTTCTTGGATATTGGAAGACACTGTGTAAAATTTAGATTGTACATTTTAGATTATATCTTGTATAGATCTAGATTTTTTTTTCTTTTGTTTTTATCATGTAATTTCCGGCCAAATGTGAAGCTGTGAAATTACAGAAAAATTTAAATTGGTCACATTTATAGTCCTCACCCCGTTTGCGATGGTTGTTCAGCTTTCAATATGGAGGGAATCAATTCAAGAGACAAACATCTGATCAGAGACCACAAAGCAAATGTATCCCACAGTGCTTGTCGTCCGCTATTGAATCAAAGTAATTTGGATATGATGCTGGTGCAGATTGTACATTATTCCTCGTCACTCTGTTTTCTATATAGATACTGGAGATATTTATATTTTTTGACTAAAATATGCTCTTGCGCAGCTTAAACATCATTGTCAGCTACATGGAGCATTTTTGAACATATAGTTTGGTGTCTGAAATAAACAGATGAATATACAGATAAATCAGTCACAACATTAAAACCACTAACAGTTGACGGGATTAATATTGATTGTCACGTTACGATGCCACCTGACTTTGACATGGGCCAAATTTTGATAGTTAGATGACTTGATGGGTCAAAGTAAAAGGTCTTTTGGGATGTTTCCAGCATGCAGTGGTTAGTACAGACCAAAAGCTGTAAAAGGAAGGGTAACTGATCAAATACTTGATGAGTAAAGGCTCGCCTTTGCTGCAGAAATTGCTGAAAATCTTAATGCTGGGTAAGACAGGAAATTGTCAGGATACACAGTGCACTGCAGCTCGCTGTGTGTAGGTCAACATAGCCCCAGACAAGTAAGAGTACCCACGCTAACCTGTGTACACAACTGAAAGCACATTCGGTGTGGACATAATGGAATCAAAAGCTGAAGGAATTACCTTTTCTTTTACATCGCACATGCAGCCAGGTCAATGTGGAAGATGCAATCCTGTAAAAAAGAAAGTTCTCACATATATATTTGATATTTTATTAAGCCCGTACGGCTTCCATAGGAATTAACTGTTTAAATAGCGGGCAGGTTTAAAGAAGAGTGGGTAGAATTTCTTCAACAGTAATGTGAATGACTTATGAAGTTACACAGAGAATGATTATTTTAGGTTATTGCTGCTAAAGGTGGTTCTACAAGCTTCTGATTAATGGGGTGTACTTAGTTTTTCTCATGGCTGCACAGAGTCCTATGAAAACTTTGTTTTTCACATGCCTGTAGAAGTAGGATTAGCCACGGGAAGAAGATGCCGGGCCTGCGGAAGCACTGTTCGGCCATGTTGGACGGGAAACCTTGGCTGCAGGTATTCATGTGGTTTTTACTTTGACAAGTACGACTTAGCTAGACATTGCTCCAGAGCTCGTACACTTTCATAGTAATTTCATTACCTGTTGACACTGGTCATTTCCAATGGGATAAAGCGCCCTGCCACACAGTACATGTTGTTGTCGAACAGTTTGAGGAACATGAGTTTGGTTTTGGCTTCCAAATTCCTCAGATCTCAATCCAATATGTGGGATGTGCTGGAAAATGAATTCTAATCAACAGAGGCCCTGCAACTCACAGTACTTAAAGGATCTGGTGCGAACGTCTTGTTGCTTTAATACCACAAGGAATTTTTTGGTTTTGGCAGCGTGACGGTTGCCTTCGCAGTATTAGACAGGTGGTGTTGCTGTTTAGACGAGCGGTATATTCAGGCACGCAATTTCCTATGCCCTTAGTCATCACAGATACTTTTGTGTTGCTGGGTGGAGTAAGTGTGAGTAGTTTTCCGTCTCGTAACAGATAATGTGCTGTTAATTACACTGGACCACAGTAATTATGGGCTAGGGCTGGTCGTGGGTTTTAGCCTAGTGATTACCGTCTCACTGTAAATGACTTATTTACAGTGTTGTTGATACCTCTTTAGAAAAAATCTCTGAGCATAAAGTGGGATCTTTCACAGCTGTGGTTCTCTTTAATTAGGATGATTTGGTGACACTTGAATTTATAGTGGACTTGTGTGGAATTTGACACGCAGCCAGTACAGAT
>VOQK01006856.1:17914-38669 GCA_015052645.1 Benitochromis conjunctus
TTTTATTTTTGGTGTTTTTTTTTTTTTTGTGTGTAAAAAAAAAGAAGACTTTTTTCTACTCAGATTCTGTGGTTTTTGTGTAATTTTAGGACCATTGTGTTAGTTCAGTATTTACAAATGACAAAAAAATATATATAAATTCAGACATGTGGAGTTGTGCTGAAAAGAACAACAGCATACAAGTCATGATAAATGGTTTTTAAAGGTGAAATATGGAGCTAAGATCAAAAGCAGTCAAAAACAGCGATCTGTGAAGACTGACTCAATTTGGAACCAGCCTCAAGTGGCCACACAAGGAACTGCAGTGTTTACCACTTCCATAATAGCTTCATTTCTCAACCCAGATGTGCGTGTACAGAACATCCGAATTTTTACTGAGAGTAAATGTATGCAAAGTCTGCTTCTTGTCGTGGAAAATGCTCTCAAATACATCTTCCAGTAAAGTGTATATATGTGTGTGCAGCATGTTCGGACAGGTCAGATCTAATGATAATTAGTGAAGGAGGGGGGAAAAAAACGTAAAGCGTTGGAAAGAGTTTCCACAAAGCTATCTATTTATAGCAGACCTGGTCCAGAGGCATGAAGCCCGCAGGGAGAAAAAACAAAGTCATAGATCAGCCTGAGGGGAAGTAATTAGGACAGATATTTAAACTGAATAATGCAGACTTGCTGAAATATTGAAACCACCTAAACTTTATTAATTAAGTGCTAATCTGGTGAACAGACTTCTTTCATGTCTCCCTTACTCTGTGCCAGCTGAATTATTCAGGGACACGAAGGCATACAGGACCGATAACGCTCTGCCGTACATGTCATCAGTACTCTCGTTAAGAGATGATTAAAGGCACGCTCCACCTCAGCACTCATGCGTCAGCAGTCTGCTATTACAGTTGATATGGTTCTGGAATAACCACCATAGTGAGTCAGTCACACTACGGCAGTCTAACAAGGTCACTTTGAAGCTGCAGCAGTGCAGAGTCAGAGAAGATTTGTTAGAAGTTTTAAAATGGTATTCAATTACACATGGCTAGCCACGCATGTGTGCTTGAGCACACAGAGAGACAACCAGACACTTGGTCATATGTAAGTCGGTGAATGTACCACGCCGCATACCCAGGGGTCAAAATAAACAGTTCCACTTCAGTAGTATCTGGTAAACAAATACCACGGTTAATTTACGCTTTTGCTGCCTGACATAGTCATGTCCAAGGTTATAGTTGAAACTTGCCCTCTGCTTCTAATCCCTTCTCCGTTTTCTTCTCTTACTCCTCTTATCCATCTTCTCTCTCTCTCTCTCTCTCTCCCATGCACTTCCTCATTTAACTCCCCCCCTCTCTTCTCTCCCATCTCTCCTTTCTTCTTTTGTTCATGCTGCTTGAGTTTCACAGATGGAGTGACTTGAGGCGATGGCAGTTATGCAAAGCAGAGTTCAAATAAATGTAGGGCTCCCACAATGAAAATGGCATAAGAGGCATGCACACAAACACACATAAAGCTCCTCTATGGTATGTTGCACTGGAGGTAGTAAAGTACATTTAGGATTTCGTTATTATAAAAGCAGGGAGGTTTTTGTGTTGTTTTTCTCTTTGTTTTGTTTTGTTTTGTGTGTGCCTGGCCAAAATCAAACCGTTGTTCAACCACACATCAACACACATTTAGGAAAAAGAATCCAGATCAGTCTGACCCTGAGCAGATTAAAGTGTAATCGGGGGAAATGAATTATTCCCTCGGCAGTCAATGAGATGCCATGTGGTTGCTTCTCGTTTTTTTTTTATATAACTAAAGATAGTTAGTCTGCCTTATTTAGTACAGTATAAAGTATAGTAAGCAGTACTGTATACTATGTATGCAATATGAAACTCTCCATACTGAAATTGTATGTTTTTTATTCCTGGTATTTTCAAGAGCTGGGTATGACTGTAACAGAGTCATGACTTGTGTTATCACATCTAAAAGTGTGCTTAGATTAGCTAGCTAACCTTCAACATATGTCCACAGAGTGTATGTTTGTGTGACAGAAAGCATACAATGGACTACACAAGCAGTGAGCTCAATCACTGAGCATTTTCAGCTTGGAGACTGTTGATAAACTGTCATGCCATTTTTTGTTAGCGCGGCTTATGCAGACTGGCTCGCTGTCTTGCTCTCTTATAATTCAGTTTATGGACACTCTGGAATTGCCCTTTACATTTGCCTGGAATAATTTAAAATTAATTTGCCCTCCATTATGATGAGCCTGCCTGGCCCAGACCGGTGACGCAGGTACGCCATTTTTCACAGATTTTATAACATTCTTATGAATGCAGGGTTTTCATTTCCCCGAATATATCTCCTCCCTTTAAAAAAAGCACAATTCTACAGTTCTCTGCAAAACTCTTAAGCCGCCCCTCATTCTTTGATACTGTGCATCCAAGAAGCCAGGCTTTCTTGTATTTTTATTTCTTTTCAGTGGTCTTGAGCAATACTTCTGCAATAGTTCTCCTTTAAACAATTTCGTAGGATACTGGCTGCTTTTTCATTCTAATCATTGTACTTGACCATTTTAGCTGAAAATCTGTACAAAAAGAACCAAAAACCGAAAGTGGGCAGACCTAAGAAACTATCTGCAGCAAATAAACAGTGTCTGAAAGTCATGTTCTTTACAAATAGGAATGAAAACAAATCCAACTGGCCCTTCTTTAGGTCAAATTACACAAGCACTGGACTGAAAATCAGTGTCAACACAGCATCTTATAGAGAAATGAATGCAAATTTGAAATTTTTTTGTTCAAATTACTGTCATCGTGTACGGGAGTGAGAGACAACGAGTGTCTATCTGTAAAACACGGTGGAGGCTCGATCATGGCTTGGAACTGTCAACATTGATGAAATCATAAACACAAAAGTACTGTTAGATTACACACATACACTCATTTTCATATCTTAGTGAGGACATCTCATTGACATAATGCTTTCCCTAGCCGCTTACCCTAACCATCAAAAATCAATGCCTGATCCGAACCATAACCTAATTGTTCACCTGACACCAAAATCCAGATTTTGTGCCTCAGAAATGCCTTCAAACTCGTGGGGATGGGACTTTTGTCCCCATAAGTATAGTCGCATGCCAGTTTTCTGTCCTCACAAAGATGTACACATACAAACACACACACACACACACACACACCTTGATAGACTGAAACAAAAGGCAACCACCATCAAAAGACAAGCCTTTGAATGTCCTTCAAGAATCCTGGACAAGTACTCCTGAAAACTGCTTAAAGAAATGACAAGGAAGCTTTTCAAGCTTCAAGCTTAGAAAAAATAATAGTTTGACTTAAAAAAGGGATTAAATTCAAGACGACAGCTTTACTGTTACATCAGTCAAACAAAGCATGTCAAAGTAAAATATTCTGAAAAGGAAAGAAATGGAAAATAATCAACAAAAAAACCCATTTCTGCTGACAAAAAGCACTAGCTCATCACTCTTAGCTCGAAACATACCACGAGACCCGTACACCACGACACAATGCTTTGCAGGTTGGAAACTACTCACTACGAGTCCAGAGACATAAGCTCACCACAGTACTGAAGCCTGCTCACCTGAGAGAAAGAGCAGCTCTTCACCAGCTTTTGCCCTGCACAGAAGCTACTTGCTAAGTGTAGCCAGCTGAGCCCTGGTTCCTCAGGACAGAAGGGAAACAGGGTACGACCACACAACACACAGAAGGCCTGCTAGGGCCACAGCATTTCTTAAAATTATACAAACTCTGTTTTTGCCTGTTTACTGTATTTATACACTGTATTGCACTTCAGTTTGCTTTTGCCCATGTTTCAATAAAGGGATGGTTCAAGACTTTTGCACAGGGCTGTACTTTGGTCTCATCTAAAGCTGGACCAAGTTCCATCCTGGGCTCCTTTCACTTTTGGAGGAATTTCTGTTGGTCAACCACTCATCCTGGGCTGTATTTCTTTCATTTGAATGTAACTATGAATTCCAAATTCTTCAGTGTCCAAACTCTTCTTGTTTTTTAACCCTTTCCAGCACAATAAGCATCAAGTGCGCTCTTCTGGAATGCAGACAGAACACGCTAAGAGGTTTAACCAACCAATTAACCAAGAAAAAAAAAAAACTCCTGCTAAAATGTTTGTCCGCTTATCTTCAACAGTTTACTAGGATGGTGAAAAAGTCATTGCCATCTAAATATGCTTTATTAACACAGTCAGAAAATTTTTTTTTTTAATAAAACTACATCAGATTGAAAAATTATCATACTGCTCACATTTGTCAAATGGTGACAGCACAATTAATGTGATTCCTAACAGATCCACTCTTGCAGTACAAATGCCTTTCTCAGGAGCTAAAGGATGATTAACCTTTCTTGATTACATTGTTACTATTAGGTTAAGATTTTGGTTCTGGTTTAATAGTGAATTCAGCCAAGCATGTTCATTTTTATGATATTAACGTAAAACAGCAATCTTTCTCAATCCCTTGCTCTTACAAAATTAAAATAACCTCCAGTATGGCTAGTATGTATTACACTACCGCTGAAATCTTCTTGAAGGCAGTTATGAACCTGCATTTACGTACACACACACACACACACACACACACAAATACACACAGACACAAACACAAGCAGAGATAGGGCAATCATGTAAAGAACTTGAAAAAATGTCTTGAAAAGTTCAAACCCTGCCTTAGGTTCACACTTCAGTCTAACTGGCCGATGATGACTTAAGTGGGTGGATGTGCCGTGTTGTTGCAAATGCAGCTTTCGCCTCTAGTTACAATGTCAAGGTGTGGGAGCGGGGAGTTTTTAGACTGTTAGACAATCCAGAAAATGCTTCATTAGCAGCATACTGAGACCCTTAAGGCATACTGAAGCTCTCTTCTCCTCGAAGTGCAGCTTGCACAGACTCTAATTCCAATCCATTACATTAGTAAAAATCAACAACTTAGCACAGTATACTATAAATAAAAGCAATCATATCATTTGGTAAATTTCTGCCAGCAATATCCTGATATGACAATAATTTTTTCAACAGCAGCTTGGGCTAAGGTGATCTGATCTGAATAATGCTTAGTCAGCAATCACTGCCTCTTTATTGTCAGCCATTTATGTTGCGAGATGGGCTTGGTCTTGACGACTGAACATTGCTTAACATTATCCCTGAGGCGCGGGGTCAATCAATACAGCCGGACCTGTCCTTTAGGAAAATGCAGATATGTGTAGAATCAATACACCTGTGTCATCACCTCTCATTTCAATCAGGGCGGTTGAGATATGACACCATAGCAGCTCTCCTGGGAATAACACTGTATATTGTGATGAATCTAAATGGGTTCCTCTTACTTCTTTGCATCTGTTCTGCTGTCTCCTCGCCTAATTTCCTGCAAGCTTCAGAAGCTGTCCTTTGCTCTTCTACAGTTTGAATTTCAAAATCCATGATATCATTAATCAAATTGTCCAAACTGTCCCGTGTTTTTGCAGCCAACAAGTCTGTCCCTTCTCAAGACCAGACAAAGTCAGATGCCTACTGCACTTGTCCTCATGTTAGTCTCTCTTTCGGCGCATAAGCACAAATTTGTTTCTGTTTAAAGGCGAGTGCTGTTCTATACTGTAAATTTTGGTATCGATCCAATACCAAGTAAATATAGTATTTTACTGGTATTGCCCAAACCATTACCAATACTTTTAACCTACAACCTGAGGTAGCTTATGTTGGGGAGAGCAGTGTCATGATTTATGAGATGAATCATGATTAAATTAGGAACACAATTTCATTACCACTAAATCTCTGTGATTAACACAACAGTGATTTGTTAATGCAATAAAACACATCGTTTCAGCTTTTTGTGTATTTTGAAACTGGGTTTCTTGGAGACCTGGAATGTAAATGCCCATGGCTCTAAAACACTGAGTCAATTTGTGCTGTTTAAATATGCTATAGGCTATGTGTGCTATATATTTATTTATTTTTTCATTTCCAAAAAGATAATTTATTTAAGACAATTTAGTGACCTGCATACTAAACTTAGAGGATAGGAAAAAAAGCATTATTCACTGTAATATCGATCTGACACCTATACCAGCACTAATAGTACTATCCATATTTTGATCGATACGCCCACCTCTCCTAAAGGCCGGACGGAGGAGTTGTTGACGTTAAGAAATATTCCAAGCTGTCTACAATCTCGCTATAACACAGACAATTGGCAAAAAATGATGTCTGAAGCGGCAAAGCTCCGTAGATTAGCTCTTCAGGTGAGAAATCAAAGATAAAGTAGTAGGTAAGCTAAGCCCCACTAGCTTAACTACTAAGCTAGTAGATGTTGATTTTGTTCATTTCTTCTGTGGCATTTTGTTGTGTATTTAAGCAGACTCTTTGTGAAAGAAGTTAAACCTTTTGATCCACGTGATCACAGTGCTTCCATTTTTACGCTAGGGCTGTGGTGTCATCATAAGCTACGCTGTGACACATCTGTGGTGTTACAGCTTTGTCCCGAGTCTAAATCTGTGTCTTCAGCTGAGATTTCTGTCCATCTAAACCTCGGCCTTTTACTTTTTAACGCAAATATTAAAGCCACCTGTTTGCCTGAAATAAATGTGTTGCATTAACTTCTCACCCCTCTTAGCTAAGATTTGTGTCTGCATAAGTCAGAGTTTTCTCTCTGAGCCATGCTTGAAAATGCAATGCTATCTGAGCTTAGCTTGAACCTGTTTCCCTGTGTTAATCTGAATCATTTTGTGCTTCCCAGTCTGAGCTCGCTTGTTACAGTTTGCCTATTTGTTCTTAAACTATATATCTGAGCCCAAGCCCAACTGAATCTGACGGTCCCCCTCTATTTTTGAAATTGTATTATTCTAATAGAGCTTTAGTAGAGCTTTATTTTGACTGACTGGCAAACAGAGCAGCACAGACCCAATCATCATCTGCAGCGAACCACTGTTATTTCCTTGCTGCTAATTCTAACTGAAAAATGTCTGAGCTGTGAGACTGTCAGAGCAAATCAGTCTTCTTTCACTATGTACCAGATGCTTTTGTTTTAATGTGATGGAAATGTCCCCACAACAACAGGGAAGTCGTTAGTGTTAGCACATTGCTAACTAATGTGTTGACTAATCTGTTAACATTAGCATAAGCTTGTTTGCATGTCCACAGAGCTGTGTCACAATTGTAATGCTAGGAGACAAAAAGACATCGTGGAAACTTTAAGACCAATTTGAAGTCTGTTTGAAGAACTGAGTAGCTGCTTGACTTTTGTGCTTCATTGCAAGTTCAACTGGTTGCCAGTCAGCCCTTCACACCTGTTTACCGAAGTCATGCTCTCTATACTCACATATGCATTATTCTAATACAGCTGAATCCCCATAAGCTGTTCTTATTTACATAGTTTTCTCTTTCTGTTGTCAGATGACTTTGAAATAGGGACTCAAACATAGCCAATTAAGACTGTGTTGTTAACCAGCCGCCACTTCTGAGCCATTTTCAAGCTGCTGCTCTGCACTGCTAAAACCCTGACTTTATAATCACAACACTGTCTGACAATCAGCATACACACAAGTTAATTACAGTGGCTGTGCTGTGATTTTGTCATATTTACATATAAAATGATCACTCAGAGACAAAGTTAGGAGGCACAGAGTGTCACATTCACGCGTGCCCTGCAGTCAACACCGTAAACACTACTAAGCTGCTTCTCCTACTCAGTTGGTGCTAGATTGGATCACCCCGAGGAATGCTCAGTTCTGATTGGTTATAACAATGTTAGCTGTGTCTGACTAAACACCGTCCCAACCATCTGGCAGGCACAAACTCGGCACAGAACCCCCAAAATACTTCCACTGCTAGAAAAGTAGAAATCCAAGCAAAAGCAAACTTACTCACCAATTTATACATCAAAGTCTTTGTTCTCTTAGACTGACGGTCTAACACTTCGAATGTTTTTTTTGTTTGTTGTTGTTTTGAATAATCCTCTGAAAGGTTTTCCAACCAAAACTCAGATTTTGTTTATACATTGATTATATTTTGGTTTTCAAATACTCATATATGCTACTAAATATCTGCAGGGGCATAGAATGGCATGGGTCCCCATAAATAGATATCACTGGTCTTTGGACTAGATTACTAGTAAGCTATTCAACACCATTGGATGAGAGCATTGACTGTCCTATGTCCATGTATTCAAAAAGCAAACAGCTTATTATTTTGGACATTTTAAATAAATCGATGTATGTATTCTGGCAGAATATCAAAAAGTTACTCAAAGGCTTATAACTGATTAAAATAATCCATGACTGCATTATAGTGACGTAAATAAATGAATCAATAATTATGATCCAGTAATATACTTTATACTAAATACCTTTAAAACAGCCATTCTGTACAATGTAGTTTTACTTTAGGGATTTTTTCCTTTTCATATGTAGATTTATGAATTTTACCTAAATAAAGAGACCACATAGCTGTTTTACCACTTTGTAAAAAACAAACTACAAAACAACTTTCAGGCTCATGTGCGAGTCACTTTTTTTGTAATATTTTCAGTATGAGGACACAAGGAGGTAGGCGAGCTTGCAAATTTTCTTCAATATTTGTTATACCAATTTTTTACACTGAATTTTTTTCTGATCACACATTTTGTTTTCTCTACTTGCCTTGTTTTTGTCCGTCCCTACCGACAGCCTACTGTATGCCCCTACATTTCACAGAAAATGGCTGAATTTGGTGACATTTGCATTACAGCTATTGTTAGACACAGAGCTGTAATCCTTGTAAAAAAAAAAAAAAGCCACTTTTTTATGCTTCCAGCTTTTTAAAAATGCAGTTTAGCTGCTCTTATGTTCAGTAAATTCGGGGTTTGGGCTCCTGGTTGGACAAAGCACACAGTTATCAGTTGAGTTCTGAGGCGATTCTCTGAATTTTCACAAGCCATTCCTTTTAGTTGACTGCATACGGAGACCTGCTGAGACAATTTGCGCTTTCATTTAGAGGTGTGAAATAACAATTCTGAGTTTTTCTTACTTACTTAAACCACCCTTCAGCACAAGAGTAGTTTGAAAAACATTTAAGAGGCAGCCAAGTCCACAAGTGACCCATTTAGCTGCTGTGCAACCTTTTCGAAAACTCTTGAGCGTCGTCAGTTGCTTGATAGCAACACAACTATTCACAGCATCACAGTAAAACAATGAATCACACAAATGCAGATAGGCTCTCCAATTGATCTATTCTTGCACCAACCCAGTCCCTCACAGACCCTTTCATGAAAGAGGCGTTAGCAGCAGAAGCTCATTCACATTTAGGGCTAGGGAAACTGAAACTAGTTTAGAACTGAGCTAAAATTATGAGTTCACAATGCAAAGAGCAATCTTTGGACTATAATGAGGTAAAACATAAAAAAAAAAATACACTTACAAAAAAATCAAAGAAACACTTTTTAATTGGAGTACAGCATCAGGTCATTTAAGCTTCTGGGATACTGATGTGGTCAGCTGAGTAGCAGAGGTTGTTGTTAATCAGTTTCAACTGTTTTGGTGTTCATGTTAACAAAGGTGCAGAGGAACAACAAAACAGGAATGGTTTTACAGGTGTAGGCCACTTACAATTTTTCCCCCTCAAAAAATGTGGGGTTTTTTTAGTAGTTTTGCATTTGCCTCGCGTCAGTGTCACTACTGCCAGCATGAGGCCAAACGTGGACCCTACAGAGGTTGCACATAGTCCAACTCCTCCAAGATGGAGGAGACGAGCAGTTACTTTAGGCCGTAGAAGGTCCTTAAGCTATCAACAGGACTGGTAACTGCTCCTTTGTGCACTGAGGAACAGGATGAGCACTGCCAGAGCTACAAAATGACCTCCAACACATCACTGGTGGGAATGTCTCTGACCAAACAATCAGAAACAGACTTCACGAGGGTGGCTGTCCTTTTCCTCTAGTGGGCTCTGTGCTCACCACCTGGCACCGTGGAGCCCAATTGGAATTTGCCATAGAATACCAGAATTGGCAGTTGATCCTGGGTTTCTCCTGGAGCATGACAATGCTCAGCTTCAGCTTCAAGGAGTTCCGGTAGTATGAAGAAATCGATACCACTGAATGGCCCCCACTCTTGCCTGACCTAAATCCAACGAAACACCTCTGGGACAATATGTTGTGGTTCATCTGCTGCCAGGTTGCACCTCAGACTGTCCTGGAGCTCAGTGATGCCATGGTCCAGATCTGAGAGGAGATCCCCGAGGACAGCATCTGAGCCCCAACATTGTCAGGCATGCATACACGCACGTCGGGGCCAAACAAACTACTGAGTGCCATTTTGAGATGTTGCAATGGAGTTTTTGCTAAATGGACCAGTTTGCCACATCATTTCTTTCACTTTGTGTGGGTGTCTTTGAATTCAGCCCTCCGTAGTTTGGACATTTTCATTTCAATCAAACGATGTGGCATCCTTTCATTCCTAACTACTCGATATCCAGCATGAGTTTTCCCCACTGACATCTGATGCGTTTTCCAAGCATCATCTTTAATTTTGAGCAGAGTACAGTACAAATGAGGACCACGGTCTGAAGAATGGCCCGTAGTGCATGTGTGCTGTCAGAGTCTTCAGCACTGATATGAAAGGGACATGTGCTGAGAATGTAATTCTTGGGCATCCTCAGACACACCTCCTGGTTTTCCTTTTTCCTATAATTTCAGATCAGTGAAGTTCAAGAAGACCTGGCAGGTAAGTGCCTGCACTCCACAATGAGACTTATTCTGTTTTCCGTCTCTACTGAACGGAAAACAGAATGAGCCTCATTGCTGGATTGTGTGAGCGCCGTACTTTCCTCTTTCAGGTTCACTCAGCGTTTAAACGTGTTTTGCTTTGAGCTGACCAACCGTTGTGAGGGGTCAATACCTTTTTTTAGTCTCAGTCTCGGTTTTCTCCTCGACTCATATGATGCTTCAGTGGACACATCTGAGGGAAACAGCAGCGGAAGACCTGACACAAGCATCTGCTATATATGTGTGTGTGTGCGTGTTTGACATTGTCTGCGTATCTTGTGATTTCAGGTAAAAAAAAAAAAAAAAAGTTCAGAGAAGAACAGAAGGCAATTGTCAGTATCACTCCTCAGAGTCAAGGTCAATAAACAGAAGAAAATGTAATGCAGAGTGTGACATGCATACGGAAAATCACACAGATAGCAGTGTTCTGCATTCTGCACATCTGGGCGCAAATAGCTTGCAGCACAACCAAACAACTGCAGCAGTCAAGCTGGTGAAACAGGCCCAAACATCGATATTCAGTAAAATGTAAACGGCAGAGGAAAACTCCACTAATGATGCACTTGAAAACACTTCTTTCTGCAAACGCGGACCTTAATTAGCGTGACTGCATTTGTTGTTGATAACATCATATCAAGTGTGTAACCTGCTGCTGCTCCCCTAAGATGCACATCACAGCATATCTCGCCTCCCATCCTATTCTCATTTCATGTATTTATTTTTTTTTTCCCCCTCGGCTGTTTCCTCCATATGACAAGGTGCCAAGTGTTTGCAATAAGTTTGTTGACTTAAACACAGGCGTACCTGTCAAAGTGTTCTATTTGAGTAAATCCCATAGCTAAAAGGTTGTTTATTTGAAGTGCAGCCAGAAGAACAGCTGCTTGGTTTGGTGTTCGTGAAAGGGAAGGGGCGGGATCTAATAAAAAAAGGCTTGCGGTTGTTAATCGAAGTGCGGCTGTGCTTAAAGAACCTGGCTGACGGCTTAGCGCCAGCTCCCCCCTTACTGTTTCAAAGCATCGTCTGTTAAATGGCAATAAGAAAGACGACTGACAGGCGATATTCGTCCTTTTTTGTTTAGATTAAAAATCAGACAAGCCCTGTGAAATCCATCCAAATGACAGGCAGAAGAAGAAAAGGGTGTGGGAGGGATTTTGTTTTTGCAATAAAGCCATGTAGTGATGTCGAATTGATTGCATTTCACGCGACTCGTGATTGAACTGGATCGCCCTGCAGTTCTGAACAAAGCTGGTAGGAAGAAAGGACAAACGTCAGATGATGCCATTTTGCTTTCTCTCGTATCGAACCGCAAACACCATTAGTTCTGCAAACTGACCACAAAACAAGCAGACAACATCCATAACCCTGAGTCTGTAATATGTTGTGTCTGCTCAAATAATGCTATCATGAGCCTCCGGGAGGCTTGTAAAGGTGATTGTTATTTGGTATTTCACATACGCGACAGTGGCCCTCTCTTGGGGTCAGGGTATTGATTCCCCCCCCCCTTTTTTTTTTCTTCCGGTTCTGACATCAGGTGCAAGTGTTTGTGTTTTCTTTCTTCTCTCAGCTTTGTTGACGCTTCCTCTCAATTTTGAAGATCCTCAGGCTGCGGTGATATTTTCCAAATCGATCTTGCCTGATCAGAGGCAGTCTGATGGAAGCGGACACATTTGTCACCCGCTCCACAGACGGGCCTGTATATGTCATCGGTCTGATACAGCAAGTCATTTAGAGGCATTACCGAATTAACCAAGGCCAATTTCCATTGTTGATGACAGGCCTGATTCCCGCACGGGACGTGATTTATTCCACTTTAAATTGAATTAGTTAACCTTTCTCTTACTTAATATAATTGTACTGCTTCTCATAATTCATATTTGCGTTCCCCATGTTTGACTATGTGAGTGGTCCAAAAGTCGTTCAATCTTTGGCCACTTAGTGTTCAGCTAAATGGGGAAATCATTCATCCTGATGGAGCTATAGTTCGGTCGGGTTTATTATTTCTTTTAATTAGGGCAGGGAAATTAACAAATATTTGGCTGAAGAGCGAGCAGATGATGTTTTTGAAGCAACAATTTCCAGTTGAATAATTAGACTTAGGAGTCTGCCGGGTAATGACATTAGGAAAGCAAATGGAAACCCAAATCCCTCCAACGGTGGGTGTCAGTGTATCAGTTAGAGTGCTTAAACCTTAGAAATATGCTATTCAGAAACATTTCTGCTTAGGAATTATTTGATAGGCTGCTCATTTTTGCATCCACAGTGATGTATTCAGTCTATCAATGATGTAGCTAAATAATAATTTGCTGTGAGTGACAAAGCTGCAACAAAAACGTGACAGTGAGCCCTCGGGCTGTGTTTTCCAGTGCAGCTTAGCTCGGCTTTCTTCTCTCGTTTTAGGCTCACCGAA
Source organism: Benitochromis conjunctus (assembly GCA_015052645.1). NCBI lineage: Eukaryota > Metazoa > Chordata > Actinopteri > Cichliformes > Cichlidae > Benitochromis > Benitochromis conjunctus. Next base: position 31,066 of record VOQK01006856.1, read on the forward strand.
AACAAACACGATCCAATAACAGCATAATAGGGCGGAAGCTGATGATGAAACTTTTGCTGTCATCGCACTCATTATCCCGTAAAGAAAGTAAGAGAGAGAGGGAGAGAGCGAGCGGGAGGGAGACAGACGAGAGAAGCCACAGACAACAAGGAGGGAGACACAGAGAGGCGTGGGCGGGGGGGATGGCATGATGAATTTGGAAGAAGAATAAAAAGAGTGCTTATTCAGTTGAGAAAGATTTATGACCTAATGCGGATGTGGTTGTGGACTCTTTAGTGCTTTGCCTCTCTCAAAATTTCCCCGTCGTGGCGCTCGGTAACGCTGCAATCCAGCAATCAACATCCTGTCTCCATGTAAATGTGCGTAAATGGCTCCCTACACAATGAAATTTATGGTGCAGACAACACACCCCGAGATTTAGGTTCAAAATCGCACTCAAAGTATTGATTTACACATCAGCTTGGTTTCCCGGCATTAAATCGTGGATATTTATAGCTCAAGCTCAGTGGATATAAAAATAATTACTGCGAATGAATATGCGATGCGTCATTCTTCAAAATGATGCACACTGTACAGCGATGCATTAATGAGGCGTATTATGTTTACGATTGATTACTGAGATGATTTCCAGTAAGGGTGGCCTCTCTGTGTGTTTCTATATGTTTAAAAAAAAGAGTGGATGGTGTATTAAAAAAAACTGTATGATCTGTAATAAAACAACGCAGAGAATAATCTCACTTATAAGCATCAGTCAAAGGCCTCCATGTCCAGAGCTACAGTTCAGATTAATCTTGTCTGGAGTGAGATGTGGAAAAGTGTCGCTTTAATTATTTTCACTTTAATTAAAAAGTTGAATCAACATCACCCTGAAAAACAAGAACATGTGCTTTCCTCTCACAGTCTGAAGAGGCACAAGAGCGACCAGAGTCACTTTATACCAGAGCCAGTTCGATTCAATACTGCCGCTTTAGTATTATGGAAAAATAAATATGACCGTGACTTATCTTAACAATTATTAGAATCAAATGACAGATAGCAATTACTGTTAGTTCAGACACTCTGAACTATGTAGTTCAGACAAATCTCTCCAACTGTTGATGTGAGTGTATTACTTAGAGCACTTAAACCTTTGACATAAGCTAAGGTTTAACTGAGTTTAGTTTAGTTAGTTCACACAAACTCAGCTGCTCAAAAGCTCAGCTGCAATCCTGGCAGATATGCTGTTCTTAGTGTCAGCTCAGTATCAGCTAATGGCTCGGTTGATACTGTTTTAGGCATCTAATTACAAATCTCATATAGGGTCTTCTATTTAAGCTGCATCAGGTTGCATACAGCAGTCTCCCCCACCCCAGATCCCCCTTCAGAAACCTTCTGACCTAATCAGTGTCATGTGTCATTGGTGGCTGCTTTGTTCTGTGCTCGTATCCCTCTGCTCTCTATGCCTCTGGCTTTACATGTATGCACACGGAAAGGTGATCTACTTTCCAAATTTGTACAAGAAGGTGCCAGAAGAGACTACTACCGATAGAAATCACACTTATTATTTGACTAACATGGTCCTGACTGAAATACACTTTCTGGAGCATGTCCCAGCTGTCAAGGGCAAAAGGCAGGTTAAACCATGGACAGGTGGTTGGTGTATCACAGGACTGTAAACTAACATGAATTAATTAAAAATTGTAGATTAATTGACTGCTGTACTTTGAGGGAGTGTCTGTGATTTGCCTTTCCAGTGACTGTAGCCCATATTACTCAACATGAGTTGTCTACCATATTGGATGTGATAAAACTAGTGGTTGCAAGGGTAAAATGTGACTGGTTGGTAAATGGTTCCTGGTCTTTGCATCGAACGAGTTGACTTGTCTGCAAACACTTGCTAACTACTAGCTAAGCGGTAGTAAAACCTACCTTAGGAATTCAATTAAGAAGCTAATATTTATAAAGAAAGAAATAAGACACCAATATTAAGCAGTATTTATGCCAGAGTGTAAAAAACTACATTTACCTGGTATCAGAAAAACTACATATGTTATATACTGTATAAGATATATAGTTATATCTGGAGGAGGCTAACTATATAGTTCATTTAAATTTAAATATTGGTGCTGGAGTCATATTTTGTGCTACGATGGAAAAAAATGTATTCCCATTAAACTTAGAAGAAATTCAATAGTTTCTGTAAGAATATGCTACGGCGAGTAGTACATGATGCTGCCAGGTTGATGATCGTTTCCATTTTTTGTCTCCATACATTTTGAAATTCAAAATCTCAAATGAAATATATGCTAACAAGACAAACACAATCCCCTTTTTCAGAGCACAATAGCTGATTCTTTAATGACGTGTCTATATCAACAGGACCCATAACCTATGTAAAAAGAGATACTATGTTAAATAATTTAAAAATGTTCCTTTAATTCTGTGTTATAAATCATCGGTGGTATGGCAGGACCTCGGTGGCTCTGTTTGCCTTTTGTTTTGCTTTAGCAGGAAAGCTGTTGTGCCATAAACAGCTCATTTATAATGTTGTCTGTTCACAGGGAGAGTACACTCAGAGCATGTTTGTTCTTGGATTCCTCAATTTGACATCCAGAGTTTGTTTTTCCACCCTGTGGGACATTTTTGGGACTCATACTGTACTCCCTGTTGCTGTCAGAGTACTGTGTGTGCCCAATAGCTATGTGGTTTTGTGAAGTTGAACTGTGGAAGCAAGAGCACTTCCTTGCATAAGTAAGCGCTCACATAAATGTTTAAAGTGTTGGTTCAGTGTCGCAAATGAAGAAAACGTGTGTTTCACATACCAGTGGTATAACCATGCAGATAGTCTAAACTTTGTTCAGTGAAAATACAACCCAGTCAAAGGGAATTTAACTGAAAATGCTCAAAGATGATTCATTATGTTGAAATAAAGTTCTTTTTTAATCATCTTTGCATCAGCTGGGATTATCAGGGATGATTTTCAGTTTCAGTTCAGAGTTTCTAGGACGAGAAATTTCAAAACCTGGTCAAAACTCAAACTGACTGCATAGCTCGATGGTCATGTTGTTGTGCTTAGTGTTGGCCATTTCCTCAGCTGGGAAAACATAGTCAGAACAACACCCAGTTATAGAACGATTAAAGCTTCTTAAACAAGAACATGTAGTGGTATCCAACATGATATCATTGGTCTCAACATTAACATTTTGATTACCAACATATCTGTATACAGATGAAAGCTTTGAGTGATAATTTATTAGCTACAGCTATCAACATTGTTTGTAATTTGAGGATTTTAACCATCTGTGGTCTATGGACACGCCGGCGTGTCACACCGACATCGGCGATTAAAAGGGGGCGTGGCATGGGGCGGGGCCGCAATGCGATTCCGTTTTGATTTGTGTTGACAGTGCATATTGCCCTAGACCACAGAGGGTTAACATGAGTCTCTAGAGCACAACAACAACTGCCCACTTTTTAAGGACTCCAGAAGGAAAATTCCAACTCATTTTCTCCGTTGCATTTAGAAAATCCCTTTCTAAAGAGTTTTAAGCCTTGAACCAAGCCATCCCCCCAAAATAGAAAAGGTACAAGACTATGTACATAATTACTTTTAACAATGCAAGAATATCATTTCATTATTTTTGTGTTGCATTATGATAGCTTTTAATAGCTTTTCTACATTTTGTTAGTTACTGACTGCAATCACTGTGATTTCTGTAGTTTAGCACGTGCAACACTATCTTCACTGAAGTTTAAACATTTCCATGGTAACAGGGACCTCAACCTACCAGAGACGTTGCTGTTTTAATTTAGGATTGTGGCTAAAGTTGGTCTTTTCTGCGACGCTGCAAATAAACTGCGTTTCTGTTTAAACAAGGCTGATATCATACCGACTTGTGGATTGTACAGGAGTGCATACCAATGTTTCACAGTGTGGTAGCTCATAGAAAGTCTACTTTGGATGGTTAAAATATTATAGCTTATTAACAAAATCCCTTTGGAGTAAATGAATGGGATTTTTACTTGTGAAACCTCATGGTTGCACTTTCAGTGGATCAGCTCGCCTTTGGAGCCAGTGGCTATTAGATGAACAGGAGCTTTTAGAACTTCCGTGTTGGCTTCATGTTTCAATCTGTAAGTTTGGTCCTCCGTTAAAATACCACAGCTGTCGCTTTAAAAAAACAAAAACCTGCATTTTATTGTTGCCAGGGTGAAGCGTCTCCTTCGAGTACTTAAATATATAGTACAGACATGAAACACTCTTTCAACTGTAACATTATCAGTTTCCTGTCTATTAAGAAAAGCAAATCGAATCCATGACTATTTCAGGTTTTGCCATAAGACTGGGCTTACATGTTGGAGAGACAGAAAAGGAAAAGAAAGAAATGCAAAGAGAACAGATCTCAAAGACAGGCTGAGAAGAAACATTGAGTCACTACTTATGTGTTCCTTACTTCAAAGCCTGAGTGGCAGCAGGGAAGTTTCTCCTTTCACTTTTACCCCCCCTGAGCCAGTTGTACATAAACATGATTTGAGACTTGACTGTATTGAGCTCTGCTGTGTGCACAGGATAGATTCATGATAGCTGACTACTATAATGGCCACGGTGGTAGCTTTATGGGTTTTAAAACAAAACAGGTCAATCAGACAGAGAACCATTCAAGGCACAGCACAAATGAAATAGAGACAAGAAGGTATCAAAAACTGGCCGAGGTAAAACATACTATAAAAATAATGAATACTCCAAGGAGCATTGTGTGTTAGCATACATATCTGTTTGTGCATGTGCTTTTTTTTGTTATGCATGCGTCCCTTGGTAGTTGCCCAGATTTGCTCCAAAACCCACCCAGTGCAACAGAGCACCTGTTCATCTTCAGATTTAAACAGCAACAGAGAGCAGCGAGTTGAGACAAAGAGCTTCCCTCAGCTCCCATGCCAGGTATATCTTCTTCCCTTTGGCACACTTCACAGGCATCCACCTCCCATCATGTTCTGCTGGCATTCAAAGCAAGATTTCAGCACAAAGTCTTGCCAGGATTAGCTTTTCATTGGCTGGCCTTTGGAAGTTCCAGCAAAGGAAACATGTTAACATAACCAGCTCCAAAACTCCACACAAGTAGGAACTGGAGGAATGAAAGAGTGAATTACTGCTTATGATGACTTGAGTAAATCTGTTCTTTTGATCAGTTCCTGCCTATTTGACTGTAAATGCAGCACACCCACGTCTACTTTATTTTATTTATTTTTCTTGCTTGAGACCTCCTAAACCTGACTTAATGACTTGTGCAGCCGGTACCCGCGATTCATCCCGTACAGATGGTATTTAGAGCATACCTTTTTTGTGGCGCCTAATGCCAGGCTTAGCTACTTTATTGCTTGGCCTTTTGGAGGTTCCAGGAACTAAACTCATTTACTGTCACTCTGGTCTGAAGTTCTCGTAAAATAATGTTCAGATCTGTCTAAAGAAAGGTGGCTGTGATTATTTTAAAACATGATTTGGTTAAATGCTTACTGTGTCACAAACAAATTACAAGAGAAAAAAGGGATGAATATATATATATATATATATTTCTTAGTATATTTCTTTTTTCTCCAAGTGGAGAAGGAATAGAAAAGTAAAGAATTAAAACTTTCATGACAAAATCTAGTAAACAAAAGCAAAAATTGAAGCTCTGCCCCCACTTCCTGTTTGTGTTTCTCCTCGGCTCAGCAGGCAGGCAGTTTGGGACTAAGCATATTTATTTATTTCATTTCTCTGACAGAACAGCAATCATGATATGCCACGAACAGGTTTCTTTACATATTAATTACGTCTACCAGCTGGTGTGAGAGGACGGCTCTAGATATGTAGCCCAAGTGGACTCATTAGTTTTTACCCACAGATCTTAGCTGCTGTAGCACAATGTAGCATACTCATTAAAATGCAATATGGAATTTCAGTTAAGCGCTGCTTTCTTCTTCGAACTTCTATTACTGCTATTACTCCCACTACAACAATGCTATTGATTTTACTGCTGCACTCACAGCGGAGGAAGCAGCAATGAGTTTTTTTTAAGTAGCTCTAATAAGTTGAGGAGGGATGGTGAAAAAAAACCCCCACCACCTAGCAGAAGCTCCGACTAAACACAAAGTTTTGCTTTGACTGTTAACAAGTGAAATGTGTGTGTGTGTGCGTGTGTGTGTGGTAGGGGGGGTTAAGCATGAGAGTGATGGGCATAAGCAAGCAGAAAAGCAGAATCTGAAAGCAGTGGTAGGCAGATGGCTGGGAGTGGGCTTCACACACACAATAACCATTCTCTCAACTCCACCAGAAATTAAAAATCCAAGAATATTTTCAGAAAGTCTAATCAGGGTCGCTTTTGGACGTTACTGGTTGTTCCTTGTAAAAAACTGCAGATGTGGTTATTATTATTCCAAACTAACTTGCAAGTATTTTTCTAGCCATATTCAAATAATAAAGCTGGTTTCCCTTTGGGGGTAACTTGACAGGTTTCCAGCCGCTGCCAATGACAGGACTGAAACAAACAAGCAAGCACTGCCACTTTTATTTGGGAGATACAATTCACAAAGATCCTGCATGCAATGGAGGCCTACCAAGAGCCTGACAGGTAGCTGGTCACACAAGTTTGGAATGACATGGACCGACACCGGTATCATGACAAACTTGGATCAGAACACCAAAATGAATGAATGCCTCATTAAAGAATGGAGTTCTGTCCCTCCAGTTGAGTTCCCGCAACTTGGAGGATCACTGTCAAGGGATGCTGAAGCTATTTTGGCAGCGCACGGTGGCCCAACAACTTACAAAGACACTTTTAACTTGAGATTTCTTTTCATGCTTTTCACAGTGCCAAATGACAATCTGCCTTATTGACAGCAGCAGCAGCAACAACCAGCACTTGGACCAACTGCTGATGGCACAGTAAAACAGTGATCCACAAATAGTGAAATGGATGGCTAGAGAGTACCTCTGTCTGGATGAGTGTACACAGCAAAAATTGGAGTGTTAAAATGTGCTGGGGTAAATGTCTCAGAGTTGATTTTAACCCTCGAAGTGTGATTAAAACACTTTCTGATTTAAATTGTACTCAATGTTGGAGTTATTTGACAATATGTATTCCATCAGTGTTGATTTAACTCTTAAAAGAGTACATTCTAAATACTGTAACTCTGCACAGATGTTAGTTAAAAATTTTTACTCTGTCATGAGTTAATTTAATAACTTTAACTCATTTAGAGTTAATTTTGAACTCAAGTTAAGCCCAGCCCTCCCAGACACCCCCAGCGCGGGCATTTTACTTCATGGGTTGAAGCCTCATGGAAGAACGGCACTGATTTTGCACCTGCATGCAGTTCTGCAGGTAAGTGGAATTAAGTCAAACTTACTAAGATAGTTAGAAACCGGTGCTATAAAATGCATTTTGTGAATTTTAACGATTAAATGAAGGAAATGTCCTAGCCTTTGTTGCTAGCAAGAAAGAGTTAATGTTAGCTCGTGGTCCATCAAACTGTTAATAGGTGTGTAGGTTATTTCTACTTTATCTTTGATAAAGAATATGTTCAAAATAATATTTTAATACATATCGTAGGAGCATCTTACACTGATGTAGATTCGGATTTGTGTT
>VOQK01006858.1:6627-24518 GCA_015052645.1 Benitochromis conjunctus
AAAGAGGAAACCCCCCCCCCCCCCCCCCCCAAAAAAAACTGGGGTAAATCAATGAGTACTGGAATTAGCCAAGTAAATCCACTCACTGTGGGAGGGTTTCAATCAGCAGTTTATAAAACCTCTGATGCCTCACTCTACTTTAAAAGGCTGCTCACCCACTTTCATTAATTTCATTAGAGGGACAATCAAAGGAGATTTTAAACCTCCTCACAGCGACCTGCTTTTTTTTTTCTACCAACATTCGGGTTAGTGTTGTGGAAAACTAACCAGAAAGTGCATTTCTTAGAAGACACTTTCCAAGAAATAAAAGGTTATTTTGAGATTCTGTCCATTAATCCATAAAACATGGATGAAACTACTGATTTAAACTACTGGATTTAAATTACTGATAAGTTACAAATGGAGTTGTCAAGTGGTTAAAAAGATTTGAATCCAAGCTGCACCAGGTTTCCCTAAACCAAGGGTCTCATATCTGTGCTTTTATCCAGTGGCTTTGATAAAAATGATAGAAAATAGTCATATTTTAACAATAGTAACTAAAATTGTTTTGTTATTTTAGATTTGCTGTTTAAGAAACCAAGACATGGTATTATAATGAGCTGTCTAAATATTTAACTATTTACATCTAAAGCACTGTGTAAAAGTCTTAAGCCAACTCAATTCTTTATATTTTGTTGCAAAAATAGGAAATACTGTAGGAGCTGCAATTTTCTGAAACATTCAAACATATAAAACACAGCCTAAATACAAATACAGCATCCTGTTCCGTTGTGTGTTTTTTTCCTGTCCAAGTATGCTGTTACTGCATTAGCTGTGTGTTGGGAATCACTGAAATGCTGAAACCTGAATCTGTTGCCAATCGGATGCTACAGACCTGCATGGAATTGGAGCATATAAGCAAAAAAAGAGTTTGCACATTCTAACAAGCTGAAAAGTCAATATTTGGTATGACCAACTTTGTTCTTCAACACACCCTGAACTCTTTAAGCAAGCTCTCTTAAGCAAGTAGTCTTCAAAATATCCCTCCAGGTTTTTCAAAGGACATTCAAAGATCTGCTTTGGGTGTTGCCTGCCTTTATGAGAATAATATGTCCAGGCTCTGGGGAGGCCTATCCATGAATGACAGTATTCCATTGTGTGTTCTTCTATTCAGGGATGTTACTACTGCATTGGCAGTGTGTTTGGGATCATTGTCATGCTGAAAATCAAGCCACTGGCAGTCAGACATACTCCAGATGGTATTGCATGTTAAATCAAAATCTGATGGTACTGTGTTCAAATTTTCATCAGTTTTGATCAAATTCTCACCAGCAGTGACTGAAATACAGCCCCAAACCACGACAGGACCTCCACCTTGTTTTATTGATGTTGTAAACACTCACTGTTCCACCTCTCTGCTGGTCTCCTCAATACATATTAATGACAATTTGAATTAAAAAAAACAACAAACCTAAATAAGAACTGTGATTTTCAGCCCTTTTCTTGTGTAATTTGGTGTAGCTCAGACTTTTCTCCTTGTTTCCCTTCTTTAAAAACGGCTTCTTGACAGCCACCCTTCTGCTGACAAGGCTTCAGTAATGGATCGAGTGAAGGGTGAGAAGCTTCCCACGGGTCCTCTGTCAGGTCTTTGCTGGATTTTCTTAAGGACATTACTTTCAGATTCTGTTCATCATCTGTACAATAATGAATATTCAAAGTTATAATTCCAACAGAGAGAGGAAAATGTCAAAATTGTGGTTGATTAGATGGGAGTCACGATTTAGTCTCAATCATGGCGCAATCAATACTACAAAACAAAAAGAGATTAAAAAAAAAAAATCATTTTGGTTTGTTCATGGCTATGATCGGCTCCGGCCATTCAGAAGGGAATGGAAGGAGAGATAGTTAAACTACTCAAAAGGTAGTAACAAAGTACAAATTCAAAGTTTTAACCCTTAAACTAATTAAAAAATTTTCACTAAAACAAAAGTTGGACAAAACGATCTGGCAGTCTAACTAAATACTGAATTACGTTCTACCAAAGCATGTTCATATCTTTATGTGAATGACTTTTCAGCTGATTATTTCTGGCATTAATGGGCTTCCATACATATCTCAGGCCAAATCCTAAAAGACTGCTAACTCGACATTTTTATTGCCATCTCTTAATGCTCCATCTTCCATCTCTTACTCCATCCAGTAACACACACAACAGCGGCGTCGTTCAGAATTTTGATAATAAGCTAGCCACAGCTGCAAACTGGGCTCAGGAGTGATTGTGGGAGGTCAAATGAAGATGCATGCACCACATTTTCTTGTTTACCGCTGTGGGTACATTCATGTCATTAGGCTGAACATGCTAACAAGCGAGTGATCTGTGAGCTTCACCAGTGTTTTCTGTAACTCACAGAAAACGTCACATGAGGTCCGACATGTTTATTATCAGCACATGTTCCACGACATGTCTCGCTGTCAGGGTCCTACCCGCACAGTGACTGAGACTCCAGCAGCTCTATTAGGATATTAATCAGAGCATATAATAAACACAGGAGCAAACACTGAACTGCATGCGTGAGTATGACGCGGCATGGTGCTTAATATTTCAAAGAATCTGGAAAATAAACACTACTATCCCATGAATGCTAACCCATCTGGCACAGCCTTATGAGATGCTTCCGTGCTGTTTGTGCTGTAAAACAACAGCTCTGTGCTTGTGCTTACGCAGTTATGTGACTCAATAGGAATTCATAAATAAAGGGATGCATCTTCAAAAACACACTTAGACATCTGAGAAAGATTTTCATTGCTTTTATTTGAGCGGGTCTAAAAATAAATGAGAGAAAACAAATGTCTCGAAACCAATGAATTATAAAGAGAGCCATTCTTTATTTTGCTGTGATATTTATGGGGCTGCCTTTGAGTGAGTGAAACACATCACACATTTCAGCCCTGAGAGAGCGCTCACCTGTGGGAGTGTTAAACCCACTGAAGCCTGACATAATTATGACAGATGCTTTGTAGTCTAAACTTGGATGAAATTATTCTGCAGCCTTTGAAATTATTCAGCAGCTAACCTCACACTGACTGCTCTCAGGAACAATAAGCAAAGGTTGCGTGATTGATGTGCAGGAGCTGCCCAGAAGCCTCACCGGGGCGGCGCGCTGCGGTGAGAGCCGCTTCGATTCAGCCTCCTGTACTTCGTGTAAATACAGCACCCTTTGTTTTCAGATGAACTGCAGTATACGTACACACTATCCTCTCTTCCACACAAGCAATCAGTGTAACCGCTCCTTTCAGGTTATCTCTATTGGCTTTCACTGCCGCCCAACTTCATTTAGGTTATTTTCTACTAATAGATCTTAGTGTTGGCCTCAGACGACACAAGCATTATGGAGAGAAGTAATTGGATTAAAGGGACCCATTGAGACAAACAAGACGCATCAGGGGAGAGGATTAGGAGAGATGATGTTGGGAAGGAGCAGACAGAAGAAAACAGAGAAGAAGCGACGTGGAAGTGCAAGAGAGAATGAGCGGTAGAGGTGGAGGGGGCACCCGTGAAAGGCTGTCACAAAAAGGAATGGATGGAGAGGAAAAAGAAGGAGAGTGGGTGGATAATTATACGAATGAAGGTGGGAGAGAGATGGCGCAGACATTCGGTGGGTAGAGGAAGATGCATGTAAGATGCCGTTGTTACTGCAAAGAGGCATGTAGAGATTAGTTTGTCATCCAACTGTGAAATTATAGCACTGTGCATGTTTTTATTATCTTGTTTTGGTACGATAACACAAAAGTACGTTTCAAAGGGTTTAATTAGAAAGTTTGTTTTTATTTCCTTGGTTAAATGAATGTGATAGGAAAGCTGGTGTACAGTAATGATAAAACAAATGCAAACAAGACTCGACTTTCTGTTTTGCATTACAAAAAAGAGTTTAGATAGGCTGTGGCATTTACTTTGCTTTTTCTATATATGCTCACATGGCTTCCTGCTGCCGTTTCATTATGTTTATGAACTCAGTTTCTAGGTGCAGCCGAGGCGTTCTGCAGTGATGGACATTGTACTGGTCTGCTGTGATGATGAGAGGGTGTGAACGTGAAGCTGTCACACTTAGATCTTAGTTAACTTATGTTCCTGACATAACCCATGACCAAAAGTGAAAGAATGCAGTTGTAGTGTAGCTGGGTTCTTCATTAGAAATCAAGTTTTTGGAGTTGCTCAAACTAAAGTTGCTACTCCCCCACATAGAAATGAGCCAGCTGACATGACTATTATTCCTTCTGGACACCTCCTACGTGAGGTGTTTCTGACATGTCCTCCTGGGAAGCAGCCCCTTGGGGCACACCCAGGACTCTTTGGAGAGCTTACATCTCTTGCTTGGCTTGAGAATGCCTCAGCATAGACCCAGAAGAACTGAAGCAAGCCTGGGCTTCTCTACTTAGACTGCTGCCACCCAAACCTAGACAAAACATGGATATATGGATGGTCATTCTGTAATCACACCACCAACACTACTTAGCAATGGAATTTCAATTATTCAAAGAGGTGAGTGAAACTGCAAAGACTGTATTGCAGTTAAAGGTAAGGAACATTTACCGTAAATTCTGGACTACACTCTTCGAGTGTTTTCCATCCATGTTGATGAGGGTGAGTACAAATGACTGATTTGCAATAATTTAATTGTGAAAGTGCCCAATTTATTACACAATTTCATCGGACCTCTGTGAACTACTTATCAATTTTTTTGGTCTATTGTTACGAAATGTTAAATGTTTGGTAAAGTGTTTTTGGCAGCATGAAAAAAAAAAACATGCATTAGCCGCACCTTAGTATAGGCTGCAGTGTTCAAAGTGTGGGAGCAAAGTAGCGGCTTATAGTCCGGAATTTACGGTACTTTGACTGAAATTACTGCAATGCAAAAAAGGAAAAGTATGTTGGAATCGACTGAATTTTCGACAGAGGGCAGAGCTGTCATAACAACAAAATGGCAAATGGAGACACCGGCAAATTAAGGGCTGCAAATTATTTGCATTATAAGGACGCAAGACACAATTACAGCTTATTGGATTCTGTAAAATAGTGACAAAACAAGGCAAAGAAAGTTCAGTTTGACTGAACTACCAATTAAATACGTTTAAGTGGGTGCCCGGGGCAATTTTATATTCCACTTACGTAACTGCTAGACGTACTCTGACATTTAAAATAAATGCTCCTTTAAAAACGGCTAGAGACAGACGCATTATCATAATTTTTAGACCATAACGCCTCATTAAAAGTCTCTCTGTGTTTTGCCTGATAAATCTAATGCCTAACATTACACATTAAATCCAGCACAGTTTTAGTTTTAGTTCAGGCTGGCCATGCTGGAAACTTAGCCAGCAGTCCCAGTAGATCAGCTGATGCCAGCCCACATCAGCACATGATTCATCTGATATTCTTTCAAATTTGGACAAAATGTCATATTAGCGGTGTGTTACTTAAGATTCAAATATTTATCCTCCCTGATGTTGCGCATGCAGTGCATGCCGCTTTATAACCCACCTCAACCACAAATCCTTCTTTCTGTCTGTCCCTGACCTAATCTTCTTTTAACTGCAGTATTTGTTGTTATTATTGTCGATTAATCTCAACAAGACCCCCCCCCCAGCCCCCCACCCAGCATGCCTCCAAACAGCAGAGCTCTGGTCCCTATCCTTATCAAAGTAGAATCAGCAGTTTTGTAACAAAATGTACATAAACTTCAGTTCTTATCCTCCCAAAGCCAAACTTCTAATACCTGCATGTCAATGCTGACTTGTAATTATGCAACAATATGGATGAATAAATTATATTATATTACTGTCCAACAACATTCATGCATTATTAATGCAACTTCTGCATCAAATCTATTGATATATCTGCTATATCAGCACTTTGCATGTATTGTACAGCTTGCACATGTTGTAGTCTGAATATTATAAGAATAACAATTTAAACATTGTTATAGATACACGCTAGAATTCAAGGAGCTACAGGTCAGTGGCAGAATGGCACATAACTTTATCTTTCTATGATTAAAAATATTTTTTATTGCTTTACTTAAAAGTCGTTGTGACAGAAAAAGGTCATGTTTGATATCTGTTAGTGCTACAATATGTTTACACTGATTTATCATATCTTGTACTCATATTACACATCTCTTTATACAGTTGTATTTTGGCCTCAAAGACATGAATTACAGTGGGGGTTGGTTTAGGTTTCATTACATTTAGGGTAAGCAAATCATATCGAGTCAAAAAGTGAGTGTGTCTCGAGCAGGGAAGCCCTGTCAGTATTTGGTTTTTATCAAATCTTTCCAGCTCCAGTTGTTTACCATTGACTCAGCAAGTCAATAGCTTCCTCTTCTATTGTCTGTGAGTGATGACAATTTTCCCGCCGCCTGGACTACAGTCACACAAGAGCGCTTCCTTGTCATTTTCAATTTTCAAGACTGTGATTTTAAGAAGAAAAAAAAACATAAATCTATTGAATGGTTTCAAACCTAGTGTCTCAGCTCAGAACAAAGTGTCAAATAGAAGCAATAAAACGTTCCTCATAACCAGCTTTTTTCCCTTCATTTCCTGAATGAACTTCTGTGCCTTGATCTTAGATTTCTATAACAAACTTCCACCGTTCAGCATGTTTCCCTGTTGTTTTTCAGATGCCTTTGGATTTAATTGCAGCCGAGATCATTGATCAGCTTCCTGGGAAAAGTCGATTTCTTCGTCCACAGTGACAAATAATCAGTAATTTAAGTGTTTTCAGAGCTAACACATACAGAGTTTGGGGCAAGGACAGTCCAATAACATAGCAATCGATACTGATCCATTATCCTTCCCCTGTTTCTTGACGGTTTGAGTGGATTGGGTGATGCAACCACATCACCTTGAAATTCCTTGTACATTTGAGGCATTTCCAGTCAATTCATTTAAAGCTAAATGTATTTTCAAGAGATTAAAGTAACATTATTCATATTTTAGTCTGTGTAAAAATGAGAACGTTTTGATCCATATGTGTACGCAATAATCAAATATTGCTTACTCACTGTTAGCAATATTGCTCACTCATATTCTGTGGTTCCTTTTCAATTCACAAGTACAGAAAAACTCTTAATATTTTATTTTCCAAAAGTTTTACAGTGACTTAAAAAAAAAACCCTTCTATACTTTATGACAAAAAGGGCAGGTGTGAAGTGACATAGGTCTCACTTGCGAGATCTCTTCTAGGTTATGCAAGATCTCTGATAATCTTGTGTCTGGCATTTCTGTGACAGCCTGGCATTATGTTGAAGAAGACAAGTTCAAAGGACCAAAGACAAGCCAGCAAAAGTCAGACATCAATAGCAAGAATTAGACAGGTGAACAGGGGCACCAGCTAGAATGCCTTGCTAAGGTAGATCGGTTAACAAACTGCCAGGAAGGGTTCATGGAGATAAATGTGCAGTACTTTGAAGAAGCCTTTAGTCACAGATTGATGGGCATATAATAGTATTTTTCTACCAACATGGTGATTAGCTAGTTGAAAACTTGCCATATTACGACATGGTGTGCACAGTGTGGCTTTAAACTTTTTGAGGAAATGGGACAAGAAGAAGACAAAAGAAGAAGTGGCAGACCAAAACAAAACAAATTTACTATTGACTATTTAAACAAGAAAGCTTGCCTAAGAGAGTTCAGGCTGTGTTGAAAAAATAAAGATGGTCAGACCAAATATTCACTGTCAATAAATTGCTACATCTATTTTCCATTTTCCTAACAAAATATAAAAAAATAAGTGATTTAAGACTTGAAAAGTTCTGCACTGAGCTATACTGATGTATATGGTTGGTTGGTTCACAGTGAGGAACATTGTTGTTAAAAATTTGACGACATGATTACAGCAGGTCTCCATGGAAGCAGTGTTGATAATTTAACCAAGCATCTTTGGTGAAGCAGTTTATTCTCCCAGGTTAAAGGTCACCACTGTCATGATTGTTTGCTGTTGTCAATTTGGAAAACAAATTCACCAGAGTTGACCTCTACACAAAATATCTCCAGTGTTTGTACCTTTGAATTTATAAGCAAATTCACCAACTGTTGCAAACTGAGTCTACAAGATACAACTGAACTGCTTTAATTTTTAGTGTTATAGTTTTTTCTACATGTCAGCTCTGGGCAGGACCCTAGGTCACATTTCTGTTGACAAAAGCATAAACACTCGCTGCCTACCTGCTGATGTAGAAGGTTTAAAACCTGAAGGATATTCTCTCTTTTTTTTATTCTTATTTTTACTTTGGAAAGAAGCTCAGAAAGAATTCAGAAAGCAGCTGCTGAAGAGGCTGGTGGGCTCACTGGAACAACAGCTCCTAACTCTGTACATCAGCGCCGCAAACACCATCAAAGCAGCAGACAATGTACCTTTGTAGTCTACACAAAGGGGGAAGACAGGTAGACTGTGTTCGAGCTCAGGGAAGACAGTGAAAGCTATTAGAAATGTCAGGCTCAGAATGCAATATTGATCCTTTCATCAGACTCAGACAAAAAGAAAATGCATTTCCCCAAATATATGAAAATACACCAACAGTAATCTGGTAAGACTTTGCATGTATGTTACCCCCACATACCCTTCTTCCTGTTGAAACAACATCCTGCCATATCTACATTAGTGTGCATTAATCAGCAGCCATGCAATTAAATTAGTAATATATTAAAGCGTTGGTTTAGCCACAACGGAAACTAAACACCATGTACTCAGTGTGCAATGTAAGATAATGCATGGATTAATTCAGAAATATATGAAACAGTTTTGTCCATTTTAGGAGTATTTGGTTGCCTGCTTGCTTTTGACTTGGCAGAAAGACATTTTTCTCCCTGGATCTTATAATGGTTTACTTTGTCTTGGTTGTGTCATTGGTATTACAGATTGTTAAAAAAAGGAATGATTTGGCCAAACTTAAGGGAAGCAATGCCACAGATAAGCATCGCCCATCACTTCTTGCAGAATAAAGGCTGGGTAGCTCTTGCTGCCACAGTTGCTGTCAGGTTTATTTAAACTGCCATGAAAAGGCAGAGACAGCTGACCTTTCCCCATGCTGTGGAATTTCTTGTGTGTTTTCACACTGTAGAAAACTGTTATTTATAATTGGCTGAGATCCTGAATTGCTTGGATGTGTAGCTACACATCAAGTGTTTTTTGTTCTAAAAAGATATACTGTTACTTTATGCTCCGCATTTACCACACGAGGAAAGTTTTGTCCTTGAATCAGAAATCTATCTTCAGTCGACTTGCCTCCACCTCTGTCTTCAAATCTCTCTGCAGCTTGCACTTTTAAGCTGAGGTCTGCAGGGGCCACTTTAGATTTTCAGAGGGGAACACATTTATATTTATTTATCGCTGCTCTGCCCAGATATTGTGAAAGCTTTTCAAGGTTAACAGAAAAGATGAATTAACCACTGACCAAGTCCAAGGAGCACATCTTTTTCCAAGGCAGCGGGCAGAGAAAGAGTTTGGTAAGAAAAGTTCAGAAGCTGGGGCGACACGCTGACTTTCAACCACTTTCACAGATATGAAATAAAACAAGTCAAAGACTCACAGAAGAACTGGATCAAGAGCTTCGCTGACAGAAGACTGGGCCTGATGAAGATTCACCACTAACTTAAAAGTTTAGCGGTGATTAAACATAATCATCGTCACACAAAGGACTTGTTATACTAATATCCATATAATAATTGATCCATTTTGTCATAACAAATACAGACAAAAAATGACCTCAGTTCATCCAAAAACACACATTAAGAGGCTTAATAAGGAGGGACTATCTAAAGTTATCCATTAATGGAGGGGCAGATCCTTTATGAGAGCTTCAGACGAGGTTATAATTATTCTGACATATTGATTGGCAGCACCACCTCCATCCTTTTCCTGTGCTTCTACCACCACACTCGGAGGAAGGGTTTGAAGTATATGGAGTGCTGATGTATGTGCTGTCAGAGCACTTTCTTCAGTATTGCCTCTTAAATTTTTAATTGAAATGGACATATTCAAATATGCCTTTAAAGGCCAAGTGCTCACCTGTCTTCACCAATTCACCCCTTTTTGCGAGAGCAGAGCTGTTAGTTTTCTAATCACATGGCAGACACGCACAGATATCAAGAACTAATTTGCATCTATTTTTTCTATTCCCAAAATGATTGCAGTGCCTGCTTTCAGTAAAAAAGACTGCTCATAGGATGAAGGAGACCATGACCAAGTGTGAATCAGAGCCGCTTATATATGTGGTATTTTATTATTACAGAATATCACAACAACTGTGCACAAAGAAATTTGGCAGAAAGACTCATAATCCACAGAGGATACCTCCTGCTGATTTTCATGATCCCAGATGTGTTCTCACCACCAGCAGGTAGCAAGCATAACAACGTAAACAAAAACAGGTTGTGTAATTTTACAAATGTATGCATTTCTGCTAGTCAGCTTATTTCTGTTATTTTACAGCACCTTTCTGGCACTTTAGCTGTTTTGTTTTGTTTTTACAGTGCAAAATTAATTACTGTGAAAGTGATCTGGGAGCGCATGTTTTACAAGAATGAATTATATCAACATTGGTGATCCACTTTTCAGCTAGTCCAATCATCAGTTCAAAATTTGACTCATCAAACTACATTGTTAAATACATGAAATCAACACTTCAGGCACTCTAATTGTGTAGATAAGCTTTTTAAGGTTAGCTTGAATAGAGAGAATATAAGAAGAAATTATCTTTTGACTTTTGATGTCTCTGAGCAAGATTAAAAAAAAAGGTAGATTAATGGAAACTTGATCTGAGTGTCTGGAGCTCTTAGAAGTGCAGAGAGTACTAATTTCAGTGCTGTGAGTTTCTTTGCTTTCATGACGTTGCTCAGTCATTAGATGGAGATTGAATATCATTTAGGTAGCTGTGGATTCATTTTTAGAGCAGTAAGAACATCATCATCATTTGGAGTAGCAACATGGAAAAAACTGTGAATAATATGAATATGAGGCACTTAACTCAGGGGTTTCCTCGGGTTAACATGTACGCTACGTACATGTACCAAACTGGCAACAAACTTGCGTAAGTATTATTTAGTGCATCAAAAGCTTTAAAACTTTCTATGGTTACATTTTTCTGTTTTTATTTTATTTTTATGTCTCCAGAAGCAACTTTTCACACTTGAAGGAGGAAACTGAAACACAGGATGCAGGAAAGCAGAATAAAGCCTCAAACACAAAGCTGTAAGAAAAGGCCGAGGTCATGCACAGGTTGGCAGCCTGGCAACGTGGCAGACAAACAAGTGAGGACCAGGCAAAAGTCAAAGTCCATGGACGTGCGAGAAAGTCATGCATGAAGAGAACACATGGAAAACATGTTTATATAAAAAATGGAACACTGGAAATACAAGGAACATGAAAATCTGATGGAAAGCTGCTGCACTTTCTGTAGTACACACAAGACAGGGTGTGGCACAGAAAAGGCAGACAACAAGAAAAAAGGCAGGAAGTGGAACACTGACTTCAAAATGAAACAGGAAGTGATAAAACCGAAAACTGAACCATGTGCAGTTGTTGCTGATCACAGATGTTTTAAATACAAAGTACATAAAATGGACAACAACCCCTCACTTACTAACTACAGACACCGCAGGTCAGAAGGTAGCCAGTGACGGGCTATAATGACAGAAATATACTCATAATCTCCTCTGTGGGTCTGAAAGATTTATTGGTAGATTTTTACTTCACTAAAATTTTAAAACGAACTATAATTTGTTGATTTCTTTCGATTAGGAAACTCCTGATTCTCTTAATTCCTCCTGGTCCTATAGAGGTCATAAATTTTGTGGTACCACTTAAAAGTTTCCTCTTCCTTCATATAGAGGATATGTGTCAGTCTGTGAACTTTGCTAGCAGTAGAGTTTATCATCCTCCAGCTTGTAAAAGCATTAACATGCCAGCACCATCTGGAGTCTTACAAAGATGTGTTCCTGTTTCCTTTAATATTCGCCTCCTGTAACTCAGACTTGTCTTCCTGTCTTCATCTATAAAGAGAGCAAACATCTCTGTGTTGGCTGAAGGAGCTTTTTGGGAAGTTCTGGACTGACTGCAAAGCTATTAACTGGCTTCCCAAATAGGGCTGTGCTGCACGTGCCAGCACCAAGACACCCATCCTGTGGAAACTCCTGCTGACTGTGTCAAGAGTGATGCTTGAGAAATCTGTCTCTGTAGTCTCTGTAGAGTGTGTAGCTTTTTCCAACTAAGCGCGAACTTGTTCATTTCTGTCTCCAGACTGAGTTGGTATATAAAAAATCTGCTTATATTCTTTTGAGAGGGCTGCTTGGGGCATTCACATCGCAAAACCTGATCTAACAATCAACATCCTATTTACTCAATACCTTTACTCGAGGTATGTCAGAGTTTCTAAAGTGTCTTCTTCTGATTGCACTTTAAAATAAATAATTATTGTTTGTCCTGAACACCCCGAGAAGCCAGCCAATGTCCCCAATTGCACTGATTCTTCAATTAGCACAGCGGGAAAACTCAATACAATCAGTGTCTCTATTCAGACGTTTGCATTGGTCACAGGAGGGGAACGCGACATTGTTTATTGTTGTTAAAATAGCATGCGACCCAGGAATAACAACGATTTTTTCAGGCTTTACGAAGCCTTTAAAAAGAGTTTGAATAAGTGAGATAATATTAGACAATGGAGGGAGCCATGAGCCAAGTAGCTAAAAATAAAAGAATAAAAAAATCTGGACACAGGGTGTGACGGCAGTGCATATGAAGTCAGTTTCTTAAGGTCAGTGGAGAAAAACTGCAAAAAGAGGAAGCACCTGTTCTTTTTCATAACACACTCATTTACACTGCTATCTGTGTGAGGACTGTGCGCATTAACTAGCCCTGAAACTTTAGTTGAATGTCTAAAACTTATCCTTGTGTGAACCTGATTCCAGCCTTAAACTTAAAACAAAATCTAAGCCCTTCAAACAGCCTTTGGTTGTTATAAAAGAGAAAAATATGCTCACTTAGGGTGCCTCATATTCAAAGTGGTTCTCACAAAGATACATATACAAGAACACAAAGTTTACAGTCTTGTTTACATGTACGTGGCCCAGGGCAGGCCTCCATGGGGGGCACACAAGTGACATGAGCATGCAGAGTTTTTATGTTTAGTGCTTTATCTGTTTAGTATTCTCCATAATGCTAGGGGATATACAAAAAATGAATGCATGTATGTGTATAAGCAGAAAAAAACACATCTATGTAATGCAGTCCAAATCAGCCAGAGTAGATTATGATATTTATATAAAAAGACTTGTAGTATAAGATCACAAAAGCCTGCAGAGCAACTGTTTACACAAGAAAGGGGCTGTCAAGATGACAGAGAATGGAATAACAGTGCTGAGGTCCGGGCTCCGGGGAGACCAATCCATGACTGATGATGTTCTATTGTGTGTTTTTCTATGCAGCAATGTCATACAGAAAAATGTAGTAGTTGCCAATCAGAAACTTTCCACACGGTGTTGCATCATGGATCAATTTTCTCAAGATCAACACCTGAAATGCTGCACCAAACCATGACAGAGCCAGATGGCTACCCGTGCTCCCTGTTGTACCTCTCTCCTTACCTCCTACATACAAACTGATGATGATTTCAATGGCTTTGTGACAGGTTTCAGGTCCTGCATTAGGTCTTTGCTGATTTTGTTTTCCACTTTCTTAAGGGCATGACACTCAATTGCTGATTCTAGCCCAAATACTTCTTCTTTTGTCCTCCACTTGTCCTGGTTCTCAATTTTTTTAATATTCTGTGTTTTTGTGAAGTTGCTACGAAAAGTTGTCTGTTATCTGTGTACACAAAATTGGTTTATCCATTGAGCTAGATGCCATTTTTATGCTTGAATGATTCATAGGTCAGTCTTAAAAGCTTAACAAACAAAAACATTCCTCTGAAAATGATCAGGTACAAGGACTGGAGTGAAAATGAGTGAAAAAGCAGCCAATGTTTAAAGAAAAACTTTGAAAAGCCTCCTGAAAACCTGGAGAACTATTGCTTAATAGCATCACAGCTATGCAGTGTGGCAATGTTACCGCTCAGCAGAGATTCTGAGTTTGATGTGCTGGATGGCTGGAGGCCTATATATTTGAGTTTTTCCCAGGTGCTATGACTGTTTCAGGCCAAAGATGTGCATTCCAAATTGGCTGCACAGGTGTTAATGTGAGAGCAGTTAGATTCCCAATAACATGGCAGAGACAGACTCAAAACAATGTTTGGAAAAGATGGTAGAGCTGAAGAGTTGTCAGTAAGGCTAGGGCAGACTCCTCTGGTTGTTTATGGCCGTATGCAGAGGATGCCCAGCATTGTCCATAATGTCCAGCAGTTTCTTTATTGTCCTTTTCTCTGCCAATGTCACCAGAGTGTCCATCTTCATGCCGACCACAGAGCCAGCCTTCTTGATTAGTTTTTCCAGCCTGGATAAGTCCTTCTTTGCCGTGCTGCTCTCCCAGCACACCACAGCATAGAGTAGTACTCTGGCAACCACAGTAGTAAACCATCCTCAGGAGCTTCCTGCAGGTGCTGCGTGTTGCATGACCAGTCCAGTTTGTTGTCCTGGACTGGTCATGCCTCATGCAGCACCTGTATAAAAGAGGCCAAAGCAGACTGTATTGCTGTATTGTATTGTATCTTTGTCAGAAGAACTATCCCAAAACCTGAAGGTGTATACAAACCAAAGTTTCTTTCAGAAAAACACACACAAAACTACCAAATGTTTGGAGGCCGAGGACAGGACTGATGTTGCTGCAGTCGGTTTCTGCCAGGGAGCACCTTCTGGAGTCAGGGTTTTTGAAATGGCTCGATGACAATGAAGACCAACGTAAAAAATGTCATAAAGTTGTATTAAAGGAGGGAAAATCTAAAGAGACCAAAGGCATTTGTGTACCAGGCTATAAACCATAAACATAAAGTTGGGCATTTCCAACATGGAGTCTTAAGAAATGAACTTTCTTCCAAGGTTTTTCTTGGAGTTTTGCCAAACAAGCAAGCTTTCAGATTTCA
Source organism: Benitochromis conjunctus (assembly GCA_015052645.1). Taxonomy (NCBI): domain Eukaryota; kingdom Metazoa; phylum Chordata; class Actinopteri; order Cichliformes; family Cichlidae; genus Benitochromis; species Benitochromis conjunctus. Next base: position 21,672 of record VOQK01006858.1, read on the forward strand.
GTTACATTTAATTTGCCTCGCGATAGTTTCATGTCAACACTTCTATCTGTAACCAACACCTGATATACAGCTGTGTACCCAACCTCTTTGACAAAACTGTGTCTGGGGAGCAGCTACAAATCCATCATCATCTTAAAACGAGAGAAAACGCACACAAAAACAAACAAACTGACTTTTATGTCACCTTTCTGTCATTTTTTAATTATTATTATTATGTTTTACCTGTGTTTGCAGAGATGCTGGCGTTTATTATGTGTTTCTGTGTCTGTGAGGAGAGACAGGTGGACTATTTTGCACATGTAATAAGGGTTGAATAGTTTAGTAGAATAACAGGCCTGAAGAAAAAAGCTAAAAAGGAAACGTACAAAGTGCTCTACAAAGCACAGAATCCCTGTATCATTCATTGAAGCGGGCTTTTGTTCTTTTTTGGGAAGCATTTTTAATTAGTGATATTTTTTTGCCTTCTGTGGACTCAGGGAAGCCTGTCTTTGATTCACATGTTCCAAATTTTGGTTAAATATTTGCAAAGCTAAAGCGTAATCTCAAGCAAATACTTAGACTACTTCTTTCTTTGAATTTTTTTGTGTCATAGCTGATGATGCTGTGATCTTCCATTTGGGAGATGTAACGTTCAGAAGTATATCCTTTCAGGAAGCAGTAAAGCACGCTGTTATTATTTAATCCTTCACTTTGGGATTTACTTTTACGGTCCTGGTCCTAAAGGAAACAATTTCCAGTCATCTTTAAAATTAGAACAGCTTTTCCTCCTGGTAAACGCGACACCCCTGTGATCGTGCAGTGAGTTGACCTCATATTATTTGCCGGTAAATTATTTAAGTATTAATCTGTGTTGAGCTAATATTTGTCATCAACATGCATTATCATGAAAATCTTAAAAAACTGATTCTGCTCTGATTAAAGTCATATTACAGGGTGCAAAAAATGTATTTGCCTTAATATGTCTGCATTTCTTTTTCTTGTTAAATCTATACAATTCATGATGTCACACCTCACTGCTCACATTTATTTAATTGCCCCGAGGAAACTATTCTAGCGAGCCATTCGTCAAACGTAATGAATTGTCAGATTTTATTAAAGGAAGTGGTAACGGAGACCCTCAGAGGTTATGTTGTTTACTGGCGGATATCTGTGTACATTCAATTACATTCTGATGAAAAGCAGGAAGGCTTTGCCTAATGAAGCCTCGAATCTTGTTGGGCTTCTGCTTAAATGAATTATAATAACAAGACAATAAAAAAAGGCAGCAATCAAAGGCGGGCTTCTTGTGGATTGTAATGCTGCGCACGTGTGTGTGTGTGTGTGTGTGTGTGTGTGTGGTTTTGAAGTCTTGTCAGTATTTAAGTGTAATTCAGAACAATCTTTTCCTGATTGCAAACACCTGAGGTGAATGCAGAAACAATGGGACTTCAAGCTTTTTTGAAATCACTTTGCAGTTGATGATTAGATCTGTATACAAACTGGAAAGAAGAAGAAAATATTGTTCTATTTGTTTTTACACTTCGGGAAGAAACAAAGTTTGAAAAGGTTTGGCCTTACAGCGTACTTGTCTGTCCGTCTGGGCGTCTTGTACCGCACGATGACATTTCATATCTTTAGCTTTTTATCATTTACAGCCCTCAATCATGGACAGGATCTGTCAGATTTAAGCTCAAACTGGACTCAGAAACAAGAGTGTCAGCTGTTTACTGAGGAGCATTAATGAAATAAAGGAGAGCAGGTAAGCAGCTAGAGAAGATAACCTTTCAAATATGACCAGGGGCAATGCCAGAGAGGCCAGGGTGAGTTCAATAGGATCTTGCAGTATTTGTTTGTTTCTTGAGCAGTTGCTCTGGAGCAAACGGCTGTCAAGTGGAAATCCAAGGTGAATGGATTTCTAAACATTGGCATTAACCATCTGTCAAACGGCAGCAGCACCATCCAGTCTTTAAATACTGAGAGCCTGGTGAAATAACCCAGAGCTGGTGAAGAGAGAACAACCCCAAATCCACACAATGCAGCTTCTCTGTGTCATGGCCCTGGTTCACCCGGTGGATTCTCACGGTCCCTCTCTCTCCCTTTTTTTTTTGGTGTGTATGTGTAGTGTTGATCGTGGGCTGGACTCTTCCTGAGTCTCCGCCCTACTCACCTGTGGCTGATCACCTACCTGCAGTGGATAAACAATCACAGGCACAGTTATCTTCTCTAATCTCTTTGAGACAGCTTTGCAGATTATTATGAGGTTTACATTTATAAGGGATATTGGACGATAGCTTGAGGGAAATACAGGGTCTTTGCCTGGTTTTGGCAGGAGACTAATGTTGGCAGAATTCATATTTGGAGGTAGTCTGCCATTTTCCTTGATTTCCTGCAGCGTTCTGTAGAAAACTGGTGCCAGAATTGTCCAGAAATCTTTGTAGAATTCTGCTGGAAAGCCGTCTGGACCTGGAGCCTTATTATTGGGCATATTTATCAGGGCTTCCTGGAGTTCACCTGGTGTCAGTGGCGAATCCAGTGCCATTGCTTGACTATCTAGTAATTAAGGAAGAGTTACATTGTCAAGAAACTGAACTGAGTTTCGTTTTTAGACGGGTTTATTCATGGTGAATATAAAGTTTCATAGAAATCCCTAACGATGTTGTTTATTCTTTCAGGGTCATATATTGTGTACCCAGATAAGTCTTTAACCCTTAAGAGTACTCAGGGGCACTTTGCAAGGTTTGGAAGAACTTTCAAGGATTTCCAAGTAGGCTTAAGGGTTAACAGGACATATAGTTGTGTTTTATTTATTTATTTTTAACTGGTTAGCTAAAAATCGACCAGATTTGTTGCTGTGTTCAAAATTTTGCA
>VOQK01006861.1:22172-33450 GCA_015052645.1 Benitochromis conjunctus
AATATGATATTCAGCTCTTGACGACATTAAATAAGCATCTCTCTCTTATCTGATGTTGGAATTTAACCCACGGCACCAGTAATTTCCTTTTGGCATATTGGTCACTTGCTCAATCCAGTAAACTGCACTGGCTCCAATATGACATGAATTACCCTGAAACTTTGTGCAGATATCTGCAAAGTCCTTTGAGACCCTAATTCTTCTCGAACCTTCAGGAGGTTGTCGTGTACGGGTTTTAGTATAACACTGGGTGGGTTTCCTAATTTTTGGTATAGACATTTACTCCTTTGTAGTATGAATTGTAACCATTTTGGTAATCCCTCATCAACTGGAAGACTAGGCCATCACAAAGCCACTTTGATCTATTTTAGTTAGTTTTCAACTGAGTAATTACGATCTGAATCACTCAGACACTTCTTATGTTTTTTCATTAGTAGGTGAAATTTAGGCAAAACCACTCGTGCCACCTGTGACCTTATTATAAAGTTTTGTTTTTGACGTAACAAGAGGGAATGGCTTAGTAATAAGTACTCAAGGCATGCTGTCTGACCATGTTAGAATTCAGATGTGTTTACAGTCGTTCTGAATGGCTACACTGGAAGACGTATGAAAAAGTGGGTGTAACTGTCAAATCACTGGTTTCAAAATGTTACAGACAATGGGCCATGCTGACACACACTACTGACTGTGGTAACGTGGGATATGGTATCAGTCAGTGTTATCTAGCTTAAACGTTGCTTTAAGGTAAAGAAAGAAAAAGAAGAAGACAAGGCAGCATGCTCTTAGGATGTGAGTTGATGGGTAAATCTGAAAAACTCATGACCTCATGAAAAGCATAGAAACCTACACTCATCTTGAGTCATTCCCAACCAGTATTGGTGCTTTAAATAGTTTCCAACAGAAGGTACAACATGGGAAAAAAATTGATTACCAAGAAGTATGTAAGAAAGGGATAAATACAAATAATGGAATGTTTTTCCGGTTTCATGATGGATCCTTGTAAAAAAGTATTTGTGAAAATATATATTAATGTTGCTAAAACTTGTTCCATTTTAATTCAATTCAATTTTATTTATATAGCGCCAAATCACAACAACAGTCACCTCAAGGCGCTTTACATTGTAAGGTAGACCCTACAATAATACATACAGAGAAAAACCCAACAATCATATGACCCCCTATGAGCAAGCACTTTGGCGACAGTGGGAAGGAAAAACTCCCTTTTAACAGGAAGAAACCTCCGGCAGAACCAGGCTCAGGGAGGGGCGGCCATCTGCTGGAACCGATTGGGGTGAGAGAAAAATATAAAATAACTTGTGGAGTGCTTCAGGGATCAATTTTAGAGCTGCTACTTTTTTAACATTTACAGTCATGTGAAGTTTTCAGTTTTCAGAGGTATCTATAGAGTCCTATAAAAGCAAAGCATGATTCAATCGCTTGTAGAATCACTTTTAGCAGCAAAAACTTGATGTAATAGTTTTCTACATGACTTTATCAGTCTCACACATTTTGATGAAGGAATATTAACCCACTCATCTTTACAACATTACTTCAGTTCTTTGAAGTTTGCAGGCATTTGTTTATAGATGGCTTTCATGACCCACTTTCAGCCAAGCTTTAGCTGTCAGACAGATGGTCTCAGATTTGACTCTAGAGCACTTTGTTATATAGAGGAGTTCATGGTTGACTCAATGACTGCAAGGTGCCCACATCCTGTGGCTGCAAAACAACCCCAAATCATCACACCTCCACCACCGTGCCTGACAGTTGGTATGAGGTGTTTGTGCTGATATGCTTGACAGTTGGTATGAGGTGTTTGTGCTGATATGCTGTGTTTGGTTCTCGCCAAACATGGGACTGTGCATTATGACCAAGCATCTCCACTTTGGTCTTGTCTATCAAATGTACATTGTTCCAGAAGTCTTGGAGTTGTTCAGATGGAACTTTGCAAACCTAAGCCATAATGACATGTTCTTTTTAGAGAGAAGATGCTTTATTCTGGCAACCCTTTCAAACAAACCATACTTTTTTCATCTTCTTCTAGTTGCACTGTTGTGAAGTATAAAAAATAACCAGTAAGCCTTGTAGAGTCTGATATGTAGGTCTGATATGCAGTTTTTCTGAGCATTGTTGCTAAAGTACGAACTTTTCTCTCTCTGAGTGATGCAGAGAAACTGATACACTTTCATGTGCTTTTATATCTAGTATGCCTGATTACTGTAATGCTATTTGATCTCTCTATATCAAACAATGTATTGTGTACAATACAATGTATTCTAGTATCTGCTACAAGTGATTCAGAACTTGGCAGCCAGACTGCTTACTAGGACCTGAAGGAGAAAGCACATTACACCAGAGTAGTCTTTAAACTGGCTGCCTGTCAGTTTCCACATTTAAAATGATCTCACTTGTTCTTAAAGAACTTCATGGTCTTACCCCTGTATATAAGTCTCACAGTGCATGACCCAATGTAGCCCCTCAGGTCCTCCAGCATGAATCTGCTGACAGTTCTGACATGCAGGACAAAAAATGCTTCTAGAGGCAACTTTTTAAAAATGTTTTATGCCTGTCCCGTTTGGATCATTAGCTATCAGAATTATTGTCTGAAGGCCAAGATAGACGCCCAATGGATTTATTTTACCAAATGGATCATCACGGCCTTGCCATATTGATCCATATTGATTGACCTTTGTTATTATTTATTTATTTATTTTATTTTCAGTTGTTATACATGGGACAGACATGATTATGGGATAGGAAAAGGAGGTTGTAGAGGCAACTTGACAGATCATCAAATTGTTGCAAGGCTAACACAGAGAGACAGACAACCACCCATGCTCAAAATCACGCCCAAATTACAATCTCTAGTTAACCTAACTCAAGCATGTTTTGGAACAAGAGTACCTGGACAAAACCTACAAAAGCACAAGGAGAACATGCAAAATCCACACAGAGGGTTAGAACCCAGAAACTTGTTATTTTATTAAACCTTGTTATGTTTAATTAACAGCTTATCACTCATCTGTGAAGCACTATAAAGTACAAAAACATCCTTGAAAGGTGCTTTACAAATAAAGTTATGACTGAGTTAACTGATTGTACAATTGTGTTAAAAAGGGAATCTTTCCTGTTCATGAACAATATTATTTCATCTATAAATTAGAGTCTGCAATAGTTAAAAAGTAGAAAATTATCTAGGCATAAACAGCTAAAGTTCTTCCATCTGCTCTCAAATAATTTTTAAATCCACTGAAACTACCATATGAGGTGCACTACAACAAGACAAAATAAAAAAGCAAAAACAAAAACTGTCAGTGCGCAGTATCGAAACCAACATATTGGTAAGAACTAGGGTAAAATCTGATGACAAACTACTTTTAATCATGCCACACAAACTCTTGTAGGAGGTTAAACTATCACATTAATTGCTGAAATGATTGTATCATCTTCAAATATCGGCAAAAATTGTGAGAAGAAAATTCAATGTTGCATTTCACCTGCAAAGCCATGCTTTCTGTCCTCCACATTCGCAATTTAAAAGCCAAAGCAATTTAATATTTGCACAGAAGAGTGTGAGTGGACAATGAGCAATTCACAACCTTTTCAAAGATTCCGAGTCTTTGAAATCCTACAGGAAAGGTGGAGGTCAAAGCCAACGACGCGGCCGTTTTGACACACACTTGAACCCTGATACAATTAGTTGAAGTGCAGCTGCTATATAATATGTATAAAATATTAAATTTGTATGAAAGAGAAAAATATTACTGAGGTTAACTGAGCTAGATCAAACACCGGTGGCTTATCAGTTTGAACAAATGGAAAACAAGCTGTGAGTTTTGAGCTGTACTGCACACTCTGCTAAATAAAAGATCTGCGTAGCGACTTTTATTACCTCCTACAGTCTGTGTTTAACAATGTTCTGGATCTGCTATATCCAGTCTGATCTGATCTGCGTCTGTTGCTACATAAATAAACAACCAGTGCAAAAACATAATATGGTTGTTAATGACAAAAAAGGGAAAGTAAAGATAGATGGGGAACTAACGCACAACAATAACAGTACAATGCAGGATAGAAAACATCTGACTTAACAGCATTCTACCAAAACAATTCTGCCTCCAAATAAACCGTGGAAAACAACAGAAGGCACAAGCCGCATATGTTGATCCCAGATTACTCATTATCCCGCAAGCACTATTCATGTCTGGGTCTTGAGTTACAAACTGCACAATGGCCTCTGCACTCCTCTGGGAATCCAGAAGGCCTTGGATCATATTCACCCCATTTCTTTACTGGCACAGTCCAAGGAGACCAACACATATTTAACCACATGTGAGGCAAATCTCCCCCTTTGTTGTTCTTGTTCTGTCTTTAAGCCATTCCCTGTTATTTGTATGACAGATGTGTGACCTTCAATTATGCTCAAATCACAAATCAGTTGGCTGCGGGTTTTCTTTTCCACATGTAAAAAAAATAAATAAATAAACAGACACAATGTCTACTCAGCAAATTTAAACGTTCTTCTTTTTTTTCCAGATTTTAGAATCCAAACAAAGAAGCAATTTGTGAGTAAAAGGTTTATTAGAAACAGAGACTGGAGCAGATGAACATAAAATCCTTGCCTCCTCCTGATTCTCTGCCGACAGCAAGATTACATAGAATTCTTTGGGAAATCTGGTTTCAATGCACTGCTTCCTGTGAAGGCAGGATATAACCATCCTTTCTGCAGGTAATTAACAAAGAAGCGGTGTGACCATTGACCGACGAGTGCCTCCAGAGTCTTGCCTCCAACTCTGCTAATTCAATTAGAGACTGAAAGGGCAAAGTGGGGAAGTGGGGCACCGAGGAAGCGTGAAAGGGCACAATGTTAGGAGTAGAGTGTGGAGGATGTGTGCACAGGCATGTAAGAGGGAGTATTTCCATGGAACACAACCAGCAGGAATCCTAGCAGACAAGTAAGGACAGCATACACTGATAGAGCATTGGCAAGGTGCTAGAGGGATTGAAGATTGAGATATTTAACACACAGCTGAAACATGTCCTCCTCTGTCTGACCTCGGGTGATGTTTCTCTGTGTTTTAGTGAGGCTGCAGCTCAGTTACAGCTGCACTCATCAATCTTTGCAGCTCTAGAAATGTCCTTTAATGACTTAGTGCCAGAAAATGAGTCCAACTAGCAACAAAGAGTACATAATTTTAATTTGATTTTTTTGTCCCTAGGAAGCAGAATTATTATTATTACTGATTATTCAATTAAACTTATTGTGTTTAATATGTTTACAAACAATACATTGGACAACATGATTTTAAAAAAAGTTTTGTTCTAGTAAAAAAAAAGAAACAAGCCATTATTCTTTTAGCTCTGTTTTGGTCCCCACCAACTATTAAGGGAAGTATTGATATTTTAATGCTCCACTACGTTTGCCAGGCACTGAGCTGGTTTTTACCCCCTAAAACACTCCCCACTGTAACCTTGAAGGTGAAACAAAAATGTAGCCTTGGTTTGTAAAATCTAAACAAACTGAAAAAAAATATATATAAAGGTGTGGTTTATTCCTTTGTAACCCTGTTCAAATAACAGTTTCCAATTAATCTGAATGCAAAAATGTTGAATAGTGTAACTTTAAATGGAAGCTTTTGTTTTGTACAGCTTGGGAAAGTCGATAAAGTTAAAGTCATAGGCCAGTCTACTCTAGAGTTATTTAATGTGGATAGTTACGAGCACTGTGATAATTAGATTAATATGGTGCCAGCAGTTAGTATGTATTACTGTCTTACTGACTATAGCTGTGGCCGCACAACGACAAGCTTTTCATGTATTTATCATATTGTACATTTTTTGCAAACATTTCCTGGCATTTTAGGCCCCGCATGTTTGAAAGTAGTCTGCAGCTGCAGTTGACTGTTCTGTGTGAAGGGTACAGAGAGGACATTGTTGTTGCGGCCTTAAACTCGCAGCTGAGGTAGTCACAGAGCTGATTCAACATCTGACTGAATGAGAGAGCCAGCATGGATTATACTATATGGGGCAACTGTCGCTCAGTTGGTGGAAAGGGTTGTCTGAGTATTTGCCCTTCAATCCCTGGCTCCTCTATGTGCCAAGTGTCCTTGGGCAGAACACTGAACCTAAAGTGGGCACCTTTTTATGGCAGCTCTGCCATTTTTGTGGAATTGCAAAAATGTGTGTTTACCAGGCACTATGTTAACTGCCAGCTTTGGTACCAGAGCACAGATGGACAAACTGACCCACATCTTTCACATGATAAAAAAAACACGTTTCTTCTGTACCTAAAAAAAGAAGGGAGAGACTACTTTGGTTGCAAAAAGTTAGATTTGGCCTACAAATTGAAAACAAAACAATAGAATTTGGAATCAACAATTTAATTATAGCTGCAAAATTATTTATTCACAAATGTTTGAAAATTACCCCGATTTTTGTTGACTTCAAAAATGAAATGCGATTGTGGAAAGCTGCATTAGAAAAATGTGAAGTAAAGAACGCTTATGCCTTACTTGAATTTTTGTTGAGGCTTTTTGAGTGATGAAATAAGAATGAATATGCATACCTCTATGTCATCGTTTGGTAGTTATATGTTGTTTTGATTTACTTCGGTTTTATATTGTCTGTTATCTGCTTTTGGTTTAGACTACTGTTTTGTTCTTGGTTAGTTATAACTGTATTCGATTATTCACGTAGAAATAAGTGTTATGTGTATGTATGTTATATGTCTTGTCATTAATAAAAAAAAAAAACTTTGGTTGCAAAAAGGTCTCCCTCTTGTATGGAAGCCTTTGTGAAAACTACCTTGCTGCTGCTCGTCATTCTGGTTTAAAACAATGTCAATACTGCGATGCACAAAATGCTTGACTCGAGGTTTCACAGTGGGACTTCTCTGACTAATGGTTGGCTATGTGCACCTTTTATTTACAGTCAGCGGCCTATGGCTGTATTATATTATGATCCCTTAGTAAAAGAGGTTTTAGGAACTTGTAACTCTCGGTCTGCCTTTGATGTCTTGGCCTTGTCTCCCCAACTTAAAAACATAACATAGGGAGGAACGCTACGCAAAAGAGTGTTGAGCAGACAAGGACAAATTTCTTGTTTACATATCTCTGCCTCTATACAGAGGACAGCAGCAGGGAAATACCAGGAAATTTATATATTTTGCCAAACAGCTGCAAGAAATCCTGGAACATTATTAAGACAAGGGGGTCATTAGGAGTCATTTATTTTAGTTTAAGAGCTAAGTTAAATGGTTATGGTTACATGTAAAACACATTTTCCATAAGCACTTAGGCAATCAGAACTGTGGCAGTACAGGTTACATTATGATGACTGCCAAGAATCTAGCAATGGAGTAATGTCGCAAACTTCACTTTGGAATAACACTGGGTGGCCCACCTGCACAACCAGCAAGACATGACTGTTGTTATTTGATATTAATGAACTGAGACTGATCTCATAAGGGGAGAGGTCTAAGCCATTGCAAAAGTAAGCTGAGATCTTAATACTGCATGTCTGATCAGTGATATTTAACAGCTGCACGCCTGCATTTGCTTCAAAGGCTGTCTCCCAAAAACTTTTCTAATCTTAGATTAGGGAGATAAGAGAATATAAAAGAAATGGCTTTACCTTCTGTGCTTTGTTGTTGTCTAATTTATGATATCTGAAATCATTTATATGTACACCATTTATGTCATTTCCACACTAATTTATTTTCAGCACTCAATGTGGTAATCAAGGATTGTGGGACTCAGAAATCTTATATTATGTGATCTCTTTAGTCACATAATATCTACACCACACTCATGCATGGGGATGTTTGCAGCATTGAAAACGAGAACGAGGATCTCCTTAATCCCACTGGCACGTCTTCCGTGGGGGACCAAGGGGATGACCTGCCAATCTCCGGGGGCGAGGTAACTGAGGCAGTTAAACAACTCCTTGGTGGCAGAGGCCCTGGGGTGGATGAGGTCTGCCCCGAGTTCCTGAAGCCTCTGGAGGTTGTAGGGCTATCCTGGTTGACACGCCTCTACAATGTTGCGTGGAGATCAGGGGCAGTAGCTCTGGATTGGCAGACCAGGGTGGTGGTTCCCATCTTTAAGAAAGGGGACTGGAGGGTGTGTTCCAACTATAGGGGAATCACACTCCTCAGCCTCCCTGGGACGGTCTATGCCAGGGTGCTGGAAAGGAGAGTCTGTCCGTTAGTCAAACCTCGGATACAGGAGGAACAATGAGGTTTTCGTCTCGGTCATGGAACACTGGGCCAGCTCTTTATCCTCTCAAGGATATTTGAGGGTGCATGGGAGTTTGCCAACCCGTCTACATGTGTTTTGTGGACTTGGAGAAAGCAATCGACCATGTCCCTCTGGGTGTCCTGTGGGGGGTGCTCCGGGAGTATGGGGTGTCTGGCCCATTGCTATGGGCCATTCGACCTTATACAACCATTGCAAGAGCTTGGTTGGTGTACCGGTCTGTTGTGGTGAAGAGAGAGCTGAGTGTAAAAGCAAAGCTCTAAATCTACCGGTCGATCTACGTCCCTACCCTCACCTATGGTCACGAGCTCTGGGTAGTAACCGAAAGAACGAGATCGCGGATACAAGCAGCAGAATTGGGCTTCCTCCGAAGGGTGGCTGGACTCTCCCTTAGAGATAGGGTGAGAAGTTCGGCCATCTGGGAGGGGCTCAGAGTAGAGCCGCTGCTCCTTCATGTCGAAAGGAGCCAGTTGAAGTGGTTCAGGCATCTGACAAGGATGCCTCCTGGGTGAGGTGTTCCGGGCATGTCCCACTGGGAGGAGGCCCCGGGGCAGACCCAGGACACGCTGGAGAGATTATATCTCTTGGCTGGCCTGGGAACGCCTTGGTGTTCCCCCGGACAAGCTGGACGAGGTGGCTGGGGAGAGGGAGGTCTGGGCTTCTCTGCTTGGGCTGCTGCGCACACGACCCGGCCCCGGATAAGCAGAAGAGGATGAATGGAAAACTAGAATCAATTTGTTTAAAAATATCTATATATATCAACAAAGGAATAGACACCCTGGACCTTTGAACCCTGGTGATTAAGTTAGTCTCATCCTGGCCAAAATCTATGTCAATATTTAGGTTAAATTATTATTGGCTTTACACGAATGCACAACATAAACAGTTTTGATAAGGATTCTTTAAATAGGTTAATAAAAACTTTACCAATTACAATCTCATAAATATAATTATATTATATATAATTTATTTTCAGTGGTCAAAATATGTGTTGTTGCTGATATACTCATGATAATGACATGCGGAGATTCAAAATATTTTTACAATAAATAGTGTGATGAGAAACTAGAATTGATGCCATATCTGAAGAATAAATATGAAGAGAGACTATCAATTACAAAGCTTGGTATCAATTTGAATTTAAACTAACCATAAAAACCTTTGGCACTATATCCCACATCATATGGCTGAAGGCTTGGCAGCTAACCATCATTCTCTGTTTCTCATATAATTGCATGCGTGTTCCTGATTTATGAATGCCTTCCGGTATTACATTAGGATTTATGTTTAACTCTAAAAATGCTGTCTTGGCTGTGGGTGTCCTGTCTCATTTGGGTCCTCTGTTGAATAAACAAAAGCTTAAAACCCAGAGCCTTAACCCATGAAGAAAGAACCCGTGTCGGAAAAATTTAATGTCTGCCAATCTGTCCGATTCAACACTTGAATACTTGAATACACCTTCTGGCTGGGATGTTGTCAGGTACTCTGTCACTGTGACTGATTATTTTAATTACCGACTCTATCCAGTGTCCCGTGCTGCTTTGGAAATTTTAGCGCATCTCAGCAAATTACAGAAGGCATGAAAAAAATGTAAAAGTATATGCAAACATCAACAAGTTTACAGGCAACAACTGTAAGAACACAGAGAGGAAGAAGGCACGTCTGGAACCTCCAAGCTGCGCTCAAAAGTCACAGCTGCTTCTGTCATCATGGCAGCGTTTTATGCAGAGGCTGAATTTTCCCCTGTAACCAAAGCTGAAACCAGACCCACACTGTCTCAGAGTACCCTCAAGCCCCACAGGACACAGTTACCCCAACTGCTGACCCTGTCAGAGGTTTAGTGCCCTGAGTGGGAAAGTTGGAGCATTCCAGTCTAGTATTTGATTACCTCCAGAGGTGAGCTACAGTGAGCTGTAAGAGTGCTGTAAAATTAATTGACTTGACATTCTCTCAAACCTGACCTTAATTGTGGCTAGCATTTCAATCTGAATTATAAGTAAATAACAAACATGTTACTGTACGACACTGAGAGCTCCGTGTACCTCATTCAATGCGTTACTGAGCCCAGAAGGACACTGGCTTCAGAGAATAGAGTTGCTTTGAATTCACTTAATTTGTCCAAACAAAAAGTCAAGCATGGATCTGTTTTATGCCTTGCCTGCACTGAAATATGTTAAGGATTATACTGAGCTAGTTAAAGAATGGGCTTACAGTATATTCAAGAGACTGAGAGCCAAAACTGGGCTTTTACTCTGAGAGCACTCATTCATGGCCTAATGCTTTCCACCCAAAAAGGAAGGACATAAATCTACAAAGAACCCAGCAGATTTTTCCTCAAAATAGACAGGTTTAAATTATGAAAGTATGTTACACAGTAAGGGTCTGTCATACTTTATAAAGTGCCTTACTCAGGTCCTATATGTGACTGAAAGCTTTATTGATCTCTTCCCTAAAACCACTATATCTAAAATAAAGCTGTGGTCATATGGAGCTGTTACTCACTTCAAACGGCTGAGGTCGGCTCGGCTGGGACATGACAAAGTACTGGACAGCCAGGTTGATGTAAGCTGTGCGGTAAGAGCTGATCTTTTGGTGACCCTGTACCAGCTTATACAGCTCCAGGCACATGAGGCCTGCCACCGCGGCTGTCGTGGTGGCTATGGCAGGGATGATCCTTCCGGCAATGCGCTTACTCTGCAAAGGTGACAGTGGAATGTTCACTTTCACATGGCAGTTACTTTCAGTACAATCCTAACGTGATCCATCAAGTATAAAGTCGTATTTTACAACATTTCACTGGTAGAAAGTAACTTCATTCATTTACTTTATTCTGAAATACTTGGAGTACTTGAAGTTCTCTTTTATTTTAGTTACACTTACAAGTAATTTCATGGCTTATCAGTCAATTAAGGCCGGTCCCCTTGTTACGTTGAGACAAATAAATCAGATATAATATCTGAAGTTGATTCAAAATGCTGAATTTGTATTTTATAGCTTTTCACTTTAATTTTAAATATGAGACA
>VOQK01006862.1:1803-14163 GCA_015052645.1 Benitochromis conjunctus
ACAAAGAGTACAAGCTTGATTACTAAAATTACCACCAAACTAAAAGTATTATTCAGTATAAATGTAGAGTAAATGTATAATAAATGTAACTGAGTAAATGTGTTTTTTTTTAAAGCTTGTTTGGGCTAAAAACTAAAAACTAATAAGCTGAAACTCAGTGAAACACAAATGCTGACCGAGGTGAGCAAACCTATTCATTGTTTTTATATTTGACTTATTCAAATATTAATCAATGCCTAAAAAAAAACCCAAAACAAAAAAAGACTTGGGTATTAAAGTCTTTTATATCTGAATAAACTATCAGTAAAGCATTTGTTCTGTTACACTGATGTGAAACACTTGTGATGCAATTTGCACAGAAACTCAAACCACCAATTAGAATTAAAAAAAATCAAACTAAAACACACAAAATGAATTCAGAATAGTGCTTACACCAATAAAGAGTGCAGTTTTTAAACAGGGCTTGGAGTGATTCCACCGTTTTGTAGCCAAAACAAGTCAAATAGAGGTCGAGGCCAAAGCATATCTGAGTTTTTACCAGGACATAAAATCTTTAATTATATTGTAAAAAGACCTGGAAGCCTAAAAATAGGAGTAACTGGTTCTCATCTCGGGCCTTCTTTATCCTGTGATTGTTAAAAGCAGCTGACCTCTGAACCAGACTGAAGAAGAGAATTCAAACAGGCCCGGCTGGCTGAATGACAGCCCTGAAACCCTGAAGCTCATCGACATTCTGAAGGCCACTCCTGTCAGAAATTAGATTTATCCTGGAAATTTCATCAACTCACAATAAAATATGAAATCTTCAATCATTTCCTTTAAAAATCTGGGTCAAAATTATTCCTCACAAAGGGCTCCGTAATAGTCTGAAAGAACTCTCATCAGCGCTCGCTACGACACCAAAACGGCTCCCGCCTTCATTGAACCGGTAAATATGACGCTTCAAACATTTAACCTTCTCAAACTGATGTGATTGGGCAATCAGGCTGCAGGCATTTTTAGGCTTTTCAGATAGAGTAGGCTAAGCATCGCTGACCTAAAGATGAAAAATGTTGCCGTTGCAACGCTAAAGTCTGATGAGACATATTACCCATAAAAACTAAACTATGCTAATGATGAAAACCTCTTCATTTCTAATATCTTTGATTTTCCTACAGAACAGCTAGAGTACTTACAATTTACAAAAGAAATATCCTTTTAAAATGATCCTATTAAAATATTTAATATATTATTCAAATTTAAGAACAAAAATAAGTCAAGAATATTTGAATTTATAGGACCATCACAGTTTAATCAGGTGTGTGGAAACGCTGTGGAACTTCTTTCTGCCACGTGACAGTTTTTAGTTTTATTATAACACTTTTTTTTTTTAAGTGTCTTCAGTTTCACACAAGCGAATTTGTTTGAAATCATCAAAACACTGTTTTAGTAAAAGGTTTGACTGGAAACATTTTCTACATGCTGCAGTTTACAGATACAGCTCTCAAAAACAAACCAAAAAAACAGTGTGATTAAGGTGGAAGGTGCAAATCCAAGTTAAACCAGTCAGGATGCTAACTAAGCCAGAAAAAAGACGAATCAGAAGTTGGATTATCTGCAGCGATCGTTGGGTTCATCAGCTTTAGTTGCAGAGAAGATGACGAAATCCCGTGCTAGCAATGCCAAAGATAAAGAACTAAGATAAAGGCCACTGTTGTAGGTGAAGGATACATATTTTATGATTTTGTTTTTCATATAATCTGCAATGAAAGTGTACGAACTGATCCAAAACAGGAAGTTCAGTAAGGTAGCGTGTCCAGCACAAAGTTAAACCCCTCAGCAGTGTGTAACACCAGCTCTCCTGCAGTACAGATCCACTCAAACAATCTGTCCATCTACTAAAAATGTTGGTTTTTCTTTGAGAAAAAGCTGAATGATTTCCAGCTTGTTTGTGGATTTTCTTGTTTGCATTTTGAATCATAATCAAATGAGGCATTTGAAGACGACACCTTGGACTTAATGACATTTTCTGAGATGATCATTTTATAGACTGATGACATTAATATTAGCTGAAGGAGTAAAAACAACAAAAGAACACTGGTGCATCATTTAATTTATACTGGGACATGGCTCAGACTGCCACTGGTTTCAATCTGAAATCCAGCTTCAGCTTCTTCACAGACATCTGTCGGCCCACCCTGCTGCTAAAAAACGGAGCAGTAATCTCTGTCAATGCATCCTTCCCAATCACACAACACACTGATTGTCCATGCATCTGGGTTCAGCCAATCGATAGCCTCGGAGAAGCCACCTGCGAGGAAAGCCGCATCTCCACACGACTTGTCGCACTATTCACCACAAGATCACAAGCTCTACACCTTCACAGGAGCTCTGCTAACAAGCAGGATCCAAAACAGGACCCCGCTTTGGTTTCCACACACCTGCCAGCACAATTCACTGTGACAGCTGAATAGTGCCAGCAAAGGAACACAGCATAAATTAGAACCTGCTTGCATATACATTGGTCTCCGCTTGGAGATTAAAGAGGCCGCTTTTTTTGTTAGATGTGGTCTCATCCAAAGGTAGACATATACACTTGCAGGTTACTCTGCTAACAAATCCTTGAAACCAGACTCCCAGATTATTTTCTTAGAGTGTCACAGGGCAAGCGCTGCATTACCTCTGACTGGAAGCTCTGGTTATGGAGTCGTGACTCGACCAAAATTACACCCCTATAGGATGTGGCTGGAAACAACCGTAGTAAAAAGGCTGAAAAAATGTGGAGCACTGAGGCAAGCACTGGGCTTTGAGCGGAGCTCCAGGAATGAAAACCATGTATCGGCTGCAATGATTTCCCCAGAATTACACCGCTCAGTAATCGGATTTTTAGCGATACGAAATGAGCTGAACACCGAAACAGTTTAGTCCGACGTCATATTCAGGTGTGTCTTTCTTTACAAGTAATGAAGACATAGCCAGCACAGCAAATGCTACCTCCAGCTTTCACACTATCAGCAGTAAAAAACACATTTCAGTTACAGACTAAGATGCTGCGGCTGACCGAAAACCTTAAAACAAAAGCTGCGTTATCTCACCTCTATGCTATGGACAGGTAATACTATCATCATAACATACATTTGATTGAGAAAGGTGCTATAAAAATTAAAAAAATCAGGTTTTCATTTCTGCTGTCATGTGGACGGGTTGGATCGGTTAATTTAAGAATACAGATAACGCAGGCATCTGATTTAAACAATTTGCTAAACTCACTCAAAGTAGTCCCATTTACTACATATAATAAAATCTACGACGGCAGACATATCGTCTAACAGCTCATATGTGTTGTGACAACACGCCATACATGCAGGTTATTCTTGGAAAGGTCAGGTTATTCAAATAAAAACAAAAGGTTTTAAATTGTAGGGAGAGAGATGCTAAAAGGGTTTCAACACAAGCTGCCCGGCTGGAATAGGAAAGCAAACCACATCGGTTTTATTACAGGGTCAGGCAGTTCTGTATTAGATTAGAGGAAGACTATAAAACTGATACAAAAAACACACCCGCACCCGGCATTTTTCAGTGTTCGAGAGCTCGCTAATGTCAGCTTTTGTCTTCTTTGGTTAAAAACAGAGTCTCTGTGAGAAGAATAAAGGGATAATTTAATCCACGTCGATGTAAATTTAGTTTAAGAGGAATCTGAGAAACATAAGTTACTAGTTAGCTCCATTTGTCACTGAACTGGAAGCCAGTTTCCTTTAGAGCGTGCAGATGCTAGAATCAGAGGCTGTTAAAACAGAGACTCAACAAGCAATTACTTCCTGTAAATAAAGCACAAATGGTACAGTATGAGTCACGCTACTGCTGACGTTGGCCTCCATCACTTGTTGAGTCTCTAAATTTAAGAAACATGACAACCTTGAGATACTGGGGGGAGATAAACAGCTGTTGAGACTGTCACCAAGGATAATGTAACGATAACAGTGCTTGCTGCTACTGTTTTGCGTATAATGATGTATGCAGCTGAAACGAACGCATTTTAGATCAAATATTAAACTTAAATGTGCAGAGGTTCAGCCTTTGTTACACAATGCTCTTCTGAGCTGTCTCCAGGTTTATCTGCTGAACCATCTGTGTGACTGACTGATGTAGACAAAGGTAAATAGCTTTTACACTGAAGGCACACTTCATTATTTGTAAGCCCAGTAATTAGCCCCCTTTTTTAAAATGTTTACATATTTTTGGGAAATGCATGTGCACAATAGGAATTATTTAACCAAAGAAAACTGATTTATAGCTCGTGCTCAGTGTGTATTAACCCTACGATCCACAAGTGAGCTACTTTAACGTGGAGCATACAACACAAAACTTACTTATTATTGATAACAACCCTCTACACTTTAAATTCAATGCAAAAAGAGTGGTCACCATAGAGACTGGCCCAACTTAATGTGGTTTACATTCAGCAGCCTGCAGCACCTGATTAGTAAGTTAGAGTGCATAATTGAAAAGAGTGCATACTCTGCAAAATCTAATGTGTTTTAAATGGCAAAGCTAACATGCAGGAGCAGATTAGCAAGCAAGCTAACACCTCCTGAATAACCAAACCAAAATGCAAAGCACAGATAATAAGGCTGATGGCGCTGGCTGTCATATTGTTGTGAAGGACGTTATAATCCAATCGATGGCATTCGACTCGTCGACTGGCGGACATACAATCCTACGAACATGGCTCAAACATCTGACCAGTGCCAAGATTTCTCAATAACAGCAATCCTGTTTGGTATCTAACTTTGTTACATTTCCACATACCTGAGCCAACATTCGACTTCAGTGACACTCTTCAAAAAGACACGCAAACAGATTGCCTCAGCATAAGCACGTAAACCAAGACTCCTGCAGTAGTCACTCACCCATTGATCATACTGAGCAGCCCCTCCATCAGGTGGGCCAGGTAAGAGATCTGGGCGTTCTCATCTGGGAATACAGGCCCGTGCATGGAGGCCAGCTGGGCCAGGCACTGAAGGGAATCCTGGGCCATGTCAGAGTCCTCTCGAATCTTCCTGTGTACCTGAACAACAGGACGGGGGAGAATTTATTTTTAATCATTGTTTTTAAAGTAGAAAAGCAGAGCCTTCGCATAAAAAGGACAGAACCTCACAACGAGGCAGTGAGTGCTGTGGATAATGAAGTACTCCTATACGGTAAAAGTATGGAAAACTGCTGAACACTGTCTGTCGGCTTTAGCAATTTAGTGAAGAAGCAAAGATTTTCTTTTTAATCAGTCTTTTTGCCTCCAAATCAATTAAAACACACACGATCAGATACTAGGATAACCCAGAGAACAACAATCTTAAGAGGCGCTGGAACACACTTGACCTTGGAGTTGGCAAAACCCATTATTCTGATTTCTCTCTCTTTTTTTAAGTCAGGAATAATATTCTAATTATTCAGCTTTCACTGCAAATTACTGAATGTGAAATTATTTGTCATCTAACTTTCAGCAATATAATTGATTTAACTTATAAACCTTAAATTTGCTTAAATAAAATAATTTCATAGTCAGACTTTTCTGGCAGGTTCAAGAACAAAAGCCAACGATAAGTGTCTGACCAGTAAAATGCAGTCTGTTCCTAATAACAAACATAACCACAACCACGCCACGGAACAACCAAGTGACCTGTAAATATTATGACCTGTAATATTTTTATCAATGACCAAGACTAGTTTTGATAGCAGCACGCAGCATTCATGAATACTCAGACTTTCTGATTTTTTAATGACAAAAACACCGACTGACAGTTCTATAGACCAGTGACAGCACTATTGACAGTACGTCCTACCAATCATAAGATCAATGATCAAAATTCTGCAAAAAAGTTTGATTCGTTATGGCCAATATTTTTATGCTACTGTGCAGTTTAAAAAAATTGAATTAAATTAGACCAGTAGGACTAAAATATACGCCTTTCAAATACATTCTTTTTAATTCCTGCACACTTCCACTTCTTGTCTCCTAACTGACCATTTTATATATAAATAATATCTCATCAATGTGTGAATGTTACCTCATGTTTAAACACCGCCCTCGGCATTCTGCATTTTCACAATTTTGAACTTTTTATAATTTTTATTTCAATTAATGCTTAAAATTAAACTGCACTGTAACGAATACCACTTTGAAATAGAAATGTCCCAGGTCAAGAATGAAAAGGTGAACCTGCCTCATCCTCCTGTCACCACCTGTGAAAACACCAAACATACCAGCTGATACCCTGCAGGATTTATACTCACTGGTGGAACCCACTACACAGCACACTGAGGCGTCGTGAAATGGCGAATTGATTTTGATCTGTCACTGTGACCCAGGTCTCAAACAAACAATGGCTGAGCAGCCTCAATCAAAACAGCAGAGGAAGCAACAGACTCAAACTAAACTGCTCGATTCAGTCTCATGTCAGTTGTGAGCTTCCGTGCAGTAGTGGGATTCGAGGGCTGGTTTGTTGTTTAAGGTCACACTTCAGCAAGAGAAAAAGCATTGTTGGATTTGCCTGTGCATGCAGACAGGCGAGTGTACGGCAAAGCAGCAGCAGCACAAAGCTCTGAAAGTCATCACAGCCTCTCAGCAACATGTGTTTCCACTATGCACACGTCTGGAGCTCAAATTCCTTCTTCCTGTGAGCTGTGCCTCTCCTCAGCCGGTCCGAGCTCGTTTCCTTTTTCTTCTTCTTCTCCCGTCTCATCAACTGTCATCCTCTTAAATCCAGCGAGAGAGAGCTCCTTCATCAACTCCTCACTCTTAAACCAACACATCGCCCCATCGCTGAGGCAATCAAACTTTCAACCTCCCTCTCCTTTTGCTGGTGCTTCCTCCTCCTGCTCTCCAATCTTCTCCCCTTCTAGCTTCTTTGCCCCCTAATTTCTTTGTCGCCCCTTCTCCCCACTCCTCCTCTTCCCTACAGCTGTGGTGTCTGTTTTGTGTAAGCAGCGCTGCTGGGAAGAGATCTCAGATGCTAGCGTAGCATAGCCATCGTTAGTCCTCTCCGCCGCTGCCCTCTTCCAGAGCGTGAAGTCATCCTCTGGAAGAGCTCAGCGAGAGGACAGGGGAGGAGGCGAGAGGGGCAACTGGCGAGTGAGCGAGAGAGAAAGAGGGAGGGGTGTAAGAGGCAGACCCAAGCGAGACCCGAGGACTGAACAGCGCGAGCTCTGAAAAAGCAGCTGCACCAGCGAGTGAACCATGCGATGCCAGTAATGTCAGTCGCCTTGAGTCTGACTATAAGTAGAGATATTCAGCGAGCGTGTGTGTGTGCGTGCGTGTTCGTGTGTGTGGGGAGTGGATGAAAGCACGGAGAGCTTTCTGGCACAGGTGATTTGCTTTACTTTGAGGAATATAAAATACCACTTATCACTATATTTAAACTAATCTTAGCTGGTTTAATGCAACTCTATTCCAAAACACAAGATCTACTTTCAAAGGTCATTTTAAATGGGAACGGGCTACATAATAAACTGATAATCAATCTACATCCTGCTGTATTTCTGTGGATCTAGCGTTTGGCGTCTTCTGTTAGTGAGTTCTAGTATTCATTTCAATTTAATAAGCTCCAAGGCTACGAGAATCTGTCATTGAAGCATTGTATCCCTCCTTGCGCCGTTCAATGTTGTTTAAAAGAAAAGGAAAACATTCCAGGGAGGTAAATCGGGCAAACGGAGCAGAGGTAAGCAAAGATTTGATTTGTTGAGGCCAAAATCCCCGCCACCCCATACTTCAACTAACTGAATTGGAATTGGCCATGATTTGAATTGTGTTAACAATCCAATCCTGGGTAACAGATTTATGGTTCACGACTCACAAATCAAGCCAGAAAATAAAGAATAAGAATGCTTCCTGACACCATTGGCCTTGAAATATGCAGATTCTTCCACTGAAAACTGCTCTTTTATATTTTGTCTGTAGCTGGGGACACAGCTCACATTACCAGTAATGGCAGGGTGTAATATTGGCGCGCTGACAAACACTAATAATTTTGATGATTATTCCATCACAAATTAAGCACATAAAAGATCTCAAGTTGATTCCAAGTGTTGAACTTGTGTTTGGTTGTTTTTCCACCACGCTATGACACCCAAAGAGATGCTGCTGCATGTGAAAGGCCACCATTATACTGATAAAATAAAATAAACCTGTCTGAGCAAAAACAGGCAAATCAACAATCTGGCACATATCTTAAAAATGAGATATTCACTGATCAGCTCACCAACATAAAAAGACCTTAAAGACCATAGAAGATAGCTATAGGGGATGATTTCACATTCTTTCCTCGGTTAAGAAAACCCCTTAGCAAGAGGTAGCCAAGTTAAGAACACTCTCCAGGAGCTTCAAGGTCTCCTGAGATGTCTACATGAAAGGAAATACAGAGGGTTTACACAGTGCAATCCACTGGTTACACTCATGAACAAGGACAGCAGATTAAATCTCACTAGAAATCACGTAAAAGAGGCTGAAGAGCTCTGAAAAAACTCTTGCAACAGATGAAACTTAAGGTTATGTATATAACCCTGGTTCTCTGAGTAGCATGAGTGAGTGTCTCACTATGGGGAACGCCTCTTGCGTGAGGCACGAAACGAATGCTATGAAAGAGAACCAAGAATGATGGGAACCTAAAAGTATGACGGAGGAGAGAAACAGGTCTGGATCCAAAGCGTACCACATCATCTGTCAAACATGGTGGAATCAGTGGTATGTGGCAGGGGAATGTATGGCTGCTCATAGACATGTACTGGGCTGTACTCTGCTCAGATTCAGTCAAATGTTGCAAATCTGACCAAATGATAACAGACTAAACTAAACAATAAAACATCGAATAACAGTAACATTTAAAATACATTGTTATATAAAGTTCGTTCCCCATCACTAGCATGTTTGGCTTCTAGATTTATCAAATACAAAATCCTGACTGCAACACTGCCTGTTTTTGAGATTATCATTGATACACTGAAGTTCCATTTACTACTTCTTATTTTTATCAATTAACCTTGATTTTCATTAGAGCAGCTCTGTCATTCGTTTAAATAGGATTTTAACTCCAACCTTAAAACACACTTGTATCAGTGTATATCAGAGTACCGAGCTGCAACACCTGACTATCGTAGATAAATTACTATGTAGCCAGGGAGAGAAGAAAGAGTGGTAGGGTGGGATGAGAAAGGACAGAACCAGCAAAGAGGGGAAAAAATGAAAGAAGAGGACAGGTAGACAAGACAGCAAGAGGATGCAGACGAAGAGCACAAAAACAGACAAAGACAAGGAGTGGGAGAAAGGGAAAGGCAGGGAGAAATGAGGAATGATATTTATAGAAGGAGACAAAGCCTGGTGTCTGTTACCTCAGGGGGCTCAGAGGCTCATCTTTCTGTTTTTTCAAAGCAACACAGCGCTTCCAACTTATTGTCTCCGCTCGCTCTTTTCCACCATCACTCTCTCTTCCTCCATGTCTCAGATTGGGTTACTGTGTGCCCGCAGGCCTCTGCTGCAGCCTCATTAGTCCCTGCACTCCACACTGATTGTGTTTACTGGTAAACATGTAATGCTTTAGCGCATGCAGGCTTTTTTCTTCTGTCTTTGTGGGGACTAGGTGTGGGTGTCTAGCTGACATGTGAACGCAATTTCATATCTCAGTAATCTACATCACAATATAGTACATTTTCTATAATTTAAGAAACAATAGGCAGTAATCATAATTCGGTGCTCGTTTTCACTACTCTTGTCAATACTGAATAAAAAAATAAAAAAAAAGACAAAATGTGTATTTAAATGTGCATAATATCCTAATAAACTGGCCTAGAAAACCTTTGATAAATGTCCCACAGCATATACTCTATCATCCTCTCTCATTCTCAGTTAGGAATGGCTTCAGACTTTGAGAGTGAGGACATTTTGACTTCTTTTTAGTACTTCACAGGACAGCTTTTAGGTTTGGTAATCTGTGTCAATCTGCACCAATGAATGTAACTCAAATGTGATGCCACTCTTTTGCAACATGAGACTCAACTAGCTGCCAACTTGTTGTATTCTGGTTATATTCAAATTAATTCAATCTTATTTATATAGCGCCAAATCACACCTCAAGTCACCTCAAGGTGCTTTATATTGTAAGGTAGACCCTACAATAATACATACAGAGATAAACCCAACAATCATATGACCCCCTATGAGCAAGCACTTTGGCAACAGTGGGAAGGAAAAACTCCCTTTTAACAGGAAGAAACCTCCAGCAGATCCAGGCTCAGGGAGGGGCGGCCATCTGCTGCGACCGGTTGGGGTGAAAGAAGGAAGATAGGATAAAAGACATGCTGTATTAACACATAGTGAGTGAGAAAGGTGACTGAAGAAGAAACACTCAATGCATTATGGGACTCCCCCAGCAGCCTGCACCTATTGCATATATTCCTATAAAGCAAGACTCCTGAGTGTCTATGTCGTTATGCAGTTAAATCCCTGACCTGCAGCAACAACGTCGTTATTTGTGGAGGAATTTCTGAATTTCTGTTTCAGATGTATGCAGCAGTAGGAGTAGTTCATGTGTATTGCCACCTTGATCACATTCAACTGCAAAAAACCCCTGACTGATTTCATCCTGACGCATCAAAGTCATAACAACAATGTGTGTGAGACCTAGTCTCAGTCTTTAAAGCCTCAATTTCAAAGAAATCAAGATCACAAGTCGACTGCACACGGCGGCAATAATTTTGGTTGTGCTGCCGTCCCCAGTCACCGTTTTCCCTAATGTGACTGGAGCACACAATTCACACGTTAAAATGGACTTCATCACTGCTGCCAAACAATGTAACCTGATCTCATTTCAGCTTGTTGGGAACCTTAAAAAAAAAAAACACAACAGGGAGCTGGGCTAGTGGCGAAGTCGGTTAGTGATACATCGGTGCATAGAGATTCCACAGAGGCTGGAAAAGATGAGATGTTACCATGCAACGTTGGAAAAACCTGAGTAACCGCTTTTTGACTTCTTATATTCCAACTCGTGTGTCGACACAACCACGACTCAACTACGGCAACTTTACTGACTGTTCTTATCGACTATATAAACAATTAGATATTATGTAACTAGAAATCTGTGTTGGATACATGTCTCGAGTTTTGAAAGAGCAAAAGGAATATTAGATTATATGTGAGTTTGTAAGGCTGTGCGTGCCTGTGCTTTTATTTTTACTCGTGTGTGTGTGTCTATTCGTGATGAAATAAACCAGATGCATCTGATTTCATTGCACGATTTACGTTAGTGGGAGGGTACATAATCACAATTTGATGCTGCTCTCTAAACACTTGGAGGCAAACTGAAACTAAAAACACAAAAACATACACAGAAAACAACAAGAATCCATAGTTGGAGGGCCAAAACATCCGTGCCTCTGCTTGTGTGCGCACCCCTTTGTGTTGCCTTCTTTTCTGCTCTCTTTTTCGGCTGGAGTGGCAGGGTGCGCGGTGATCACGAGGTGTTAAAAATCGACAAAAGTGGGGTGAGTTTATTTTGAAGGAGCAATCAGTGGCGGTTTCTTCTTTTCAATCTCCAGTAGCCCATTTATCCCCAAACCTCTCTCACTCCTGAAAATTGCATCCACAATTCCCTCCCTCTAAATTGTATTTGTCTGTTCCATCTTTTTCTATCCAGCGAGATTACCTCCTTCCATTCCTGCACCTCCTCTAATTTTCTCCTCGCTCTCTTTCCCCTTTCCCTCATTCCTCCTACTGTTTGTATTTTCTTCCCATCTCTTGTTTCTTACCCTCTTCTCTTCATCATCATCCCCCTTCCCCGAATCTCACAGCCATCATTGTCCCGAGCTAAAGCGAGAAAACAGATAAGTGCTATTCTCCAAAAAACCCAGGGGGCCAGAATGACACTCGGGTGGACTGAGTGTCTTTTCAGCAGCCGAATGGCTTCGACACGCTGCATAATTATCGAGATGATTTCTGAGATATGTGCTCGTCCTCTCAGCCAGAATGGAGATCTCAACCTCTGCTCTGGGTGGTCACTAATAATCTGCCTCCAGTATCATCTTGTTGGTTTGTAGATTCATTGCAGTAATTGTCAGTGAACTTGCAGACTGACTCAAGCCACTTGCTTTAATGCCTGCCGTTGACTTTTATTTAGTTAGCCTGCTACTTCCAATTTATTGCTGTTCAATTTAGGCCTTATTTGCATAGTTTTATAACTATCACATTACTTTTGTAATTACTGACCTAAAGGATCATCCCTACTCTCAAAAGCTCTGTCCACATTAAGGTCAGGTTTCTTATATTCCACTTCCAGGCTGCCACATTTCAGCCAAGTCGAGGTTTAACCAGGAAGTCATTCTGTAAAGTTTAATGGA
>VOQK01006863.1:23000-37326 GCA_015052645.1 Benitochromis conjunctus
CCTAAGCCAAATAAAAGATTAAAATAATAATAATAATAATAAAAGAATGAAAAAATATGAGGCAGATTAACAAATGCAGCAAGGCATCTTCATTTAGCTGCAACATTTAAGATGTCACAGTTGCTATATCAATCATTTTGTTTAATGTTTTAAAGCGTGAAACACACTGACACGTTTCTTTTTACCATTTACTCTTCATCTGCGGTTTTCCCAAACTAATTAAAGATCAAAGCTTCAGGATTAGTTAAGCAATAAAGATTTTTAAAGAGAGTGGGTTTCAGCGTTTATTTCTTTCTTTTTTTTAAATGTAACTTTGCATTTGTGATTTAAAACTGTGATTTCTTTTTAAAACGGAAAATGGCTAAAAAAAAATTGCACAGTCACACACTTTGGCTCCAGACCATGCAGGAGAATATTGGTACAGTCTGAAATGAATGGCATGTGTCAGCGATCCGAGATTACAGTCGGAGATTGCAGACTATCATTCCTCACCAGTGCATTTACCCATAATTCCCCCGTCTCTAACATATCCGATGATTTCTCCTCTAGGAGACAAGGTGAGGCGGTATGAATCTCTGCCTCTAACTCTGGAATGAATTTAAAACCTCTCCTGACTGATTTTCTGTGTCTCTGTCCTGCAACTGTGTACATGTGTGTGTGTTGAATGCATGTGTGGTTTGTGATTATACCACATGATGGGTGAAGGGAAGAAAAATACAGAGACAGCTTCATTTCCAAAGCTGAGTTCACATAAATGAGGGATTAAAGCAAGCATGAGGGTGAGGGTTCACCTCGGCCTTCGGTGACAGCTTTCCCTCCTTAAAATCACTCTTTTCCCTCTTTGTCTGTCCCTCCCAGGCTCACCCTCCTTTCATCACCTTCATATTTATTTTTGTCTAACAATTTTTTCAGTCCTTTACATCTTGTTCCTTCTTTAAATTACCTATTTTGTCTTGTTGCTGTTCATTTGCCCTGCAGAGATAATCCACATGCAGATTTAAAATAGTGCACTGCTAGCTACACACACACACAGTGAATTACATAGTTGTAGGGAGCAGGGGTCCACCACATCGCAATGATGGGGAACAGGTCACGGTGATGAAATTAAGGGTTAGGGCCACACAGTGCTGTGTGTACATGCGTGAAAATGTGGGGTTACATTAGGGAAATGAAAAGGGGCGGACTATTGATGGGTTCTGAGATGCAGACTTGTTAGAATAAAGGAATATAAAAAAGAACAGCAGACAGAGGAGGTGACCGGGTGGATGATAAGATGAGTAGAGCAGGAATGAAAATGGTCCTCTGTAGCCTGAGATTACATATGAAATGAGATTGGAGAGAGACAGAGAATGAGAGTGCAGGGGGTGTACTGTAGTGGGAGAAAAAGGTAGCAGGGATTATGAGGGGAATGAAAGAATGGCGAAATATGGAGACTTGTTTATGATGAACCATGGTAAATGTCAAATGGGACAGACATGGCTAAGAGAAGAGAAGAGAAGAGAAGAGAAGAGAAGAGAAGAGGTATTACAACTCGGGACGAAGCAGCCCCACTCTGAATGATAAGTGTCTCACACACTGCGGGTTATGGGAAGTTCACACAAACAAATGACTCCCATTTGCCAGAGGCGAGGGACACAATTGAGAAAGAAGGGGCGAGAGAGAAAAAGGAGGAGAAAAGGGAGGAGGAGGGGAGAGGACTGAATACTAGAGCCATGATTTCAGATAACTCCATATGCATTTAGGAAATTCTTACCTTTTTACCCATCTAATGTTGTCCCGGGTTTGGAGCGGAAACTAAAGCGCCTTCAATCCAAAGGATATTAGGGACCCTGTAGTGAAGCGCCGCAGAAGTCTGCGCTTGGTATCTTAAATTATAGGGGCCTATGGACCTTGGTCAATAATACTAAATGTACTGCAAATTGTAGCATGTAGGTGGGCTATGTTTTGCACAATAAGAGGTAATATGAAACAGTAATAAAGGTGCTGGAATACCGCCCTTATTTATACACAATGTGGGATGGAATCAAAGCCAAGTATGGCTCTCTTTGATGTCATCACTGAAATATCTTTTAACCTTGCAGGCCAAAGAATCAGCACATTTTCATTCTGACCAAACAAGCAGATGATTTTGCTTTCCACTTACACTTTTTCATTAGGTGCTTTCAGTTAAATGAGAGGATTTTGCAACCAATGGAAGCCCTTCTAAGAGCACTGCCTTGCAGAACCAGTGGCTTTAATGTGGCAGGCCTGAATGATAAGAGGCCATGTTTCTCACAAATTAGCTTCTCTTTATTGGCTCCCTGTTAAACATAGAATCAAATTTAAAATCATTCTTCTCACACACAAAGTCTTGAATAATCAGGCCCCATCTTATCTAGTACCATATCACCCCAGTTGAGCACTTCGCTCTCAGACTGCTGGTTTACTGGTGGATCGCAGGATATTTAAAAGTAGAATAGGAGGCAGAACCTTCAGCTTTCAGGCCCCTCTGCTATGGAATCAGTAATAAGTTTGGTTTCATGAGACAGACACCCTCTCTACTTTTCAGATTACGCTTAAAACTTTCCTTTTTGATAAAGCATATAGTTAGGGCTAGATCAGACCCTGAACCCTCCTTTAGTTACGCTGCAACAGGCCTAGGCTGGTGTGTGTGTCTTCTTCAGTCACCTTTTTCACCTGCTATGTATTTGTACACCACTCTGAATTTAATTATTAGTAATTATTAATCCTCCGCTCTCTTCCACAGGCTGTCTTTTGTCATGTCTACCTCCCCTCACCCCAACCAGTCGCAGTGGATAGCCGCCCCTCCCTGAGCCTAGTTTTCCAAGAAGTTTCTTCCTGTTACAAGGGAGTTTTTCCTTCCTATTGTCACCAAATGCTTGCTTATCGGGAGTCTTATGAGTTTTGGAGTTTTCCCCTCTATTATTATGGAATCTTTTCAATATAAAGTTGAATTAAAAGTGAATTCAATTCAATTCAATTTTATTTATAAAGCGCCAAATCACAACAACAGTCGCCTCAAGGCGCTTTACATTGTAAGGTAGACCCTACAATAATACATACAGAGAAAAACCCAACAATCATATGACCCCTTATGAGCAAGCACTTTGGCGACAGTGGGAAGGAAAAACTCCCTTTTAACAGGAAGAAACTTTCGGCAGAACCAGGCTCAGGGAGGGGCGGCCATCTGCTGCGACCGGTTGGGGTGAAATTAAACTGACTTAAACCGAATTGATTTGAATTTAATATTACACAGAATGTTGATCTTAGCCATTGTAGTAATTAACAAATTTTTACCATGTTTTTTGTCTAATTATGTTAGTGTTTCCTCCCAGCAATCCAGTGTTAGGTACCTGCTATAAATGCAAATAAGTAAATAAGTGAGAAAGAAAAAAGAAATGTCAGGTAACTTCATCTATACTGCATCTATATCTAAAATATCTGTGGTTCTTAGATGTTTGTTTCTGCCTCTGAGAACCAGGAAGGATAGGATTTTAACCAATCTTATGTTCAGCAGTATGGGAAAATTCCATTCCAAGAGATGGCAATTTCTCCTGTGACACTTGCATCAATAGTCCATAATGTGATATTGCTGTCATAAGACAAGTTGTGTCTTGATTAATTGTGACCCTCGCTTTCTCTCTCCAGGGAAAGCTTACTCACTTGGTTGGCATTTTCACTGCTCCCTACTCCCAAAACAGCTGACAAGTTTAAGTACGTTCTCTGGATGTTTTCAAGAGGGATTTTGGGAAATGTAGTAGGTTTCCAACAGAATGAAACATAGATGAGACAAGTTTAACAGTACGCAAACCAAAAAAGAAGAAAAAAACATCAGTTTTTACAAATCCCTGTTTAAAATGTATGAATAGATTTTTTTTAAATGCACGAATGCTTCAGCAGAGGTAGCCTCTGGTCAACTCTTGCATATTGAGGGGATTTTGTGCAGCTGTCAGTGTAAATTACAGCATTTCTCAGTAAATGGAGTTCAATCAAATAAGACAAAGAGAAAAAAATTTAAACACACCTGAGAAAGATCAGTAGAATTAGACAATAGTCACTTTATCGGCGGTTCACAAGACTGTTGAGTCTTCATTTTGAATTTATATCATCAGAAACAAACCAAGTGTAAATAATTTGTATTTCATAGAAGAGCCAAGGCGTCTCATTTCCCAAACAGCTCTGGATCTAATTATTTTACCTCGAAATTAGAACTGAGCTCGCTTTAAAAGGTACAAAGGAATCCACTGTAAGCGTGTAATTAATTTTATATTACTATTTACTTTTACGTCAGTTAATTATGGCTTCTGTAGATGTGTGCTCCACACGCGGACACACACAGGCTCGCATTACACGTTACATTCGCCGTGTATAGAAAGATGGCGGCGGTAAAGAAGTGTAAATTTTACACACATGACTTCCTGTCCTAATCAAGAGCTTTCTCAGCTCCTATCTGAAAGACACACATGACTGACTCCTTCAGTGGGATACCCGCACGCCATGGAAGTGTGTGATGAGACAGCGAGTGCATGTGTGTATGCAGCCTTGCAGAAGCTCACCAACCCAGCAGTGGAGTGGTAAAGGATATTAGACCGCAATTGCAAAAAGATTGCAAAAAGTGACAGCCTTAATAGAGAAAGATTACTGTGCGCAACATCACTTTGATTTGAGCTGCATACATTTTCCTCACACAGACAGGCTTCTGGACACCTCTGAGCTCTGCAGAATGGATACATTATGTGTACAAATGCAAGTATATGTTAGAAGGAATGTATATATATATGTGTGTGTGTATTTTCTGACAGTCACATTTAACAGGTGTACTGTATTTGGTCAGATCAGTTTTTTTAGAACTGCAGTTCTGTTTATCTATTTGGTCATAAAATCCTTTTGGAGAAATGCACATTTATGCACAGAACTTGAAAAATAATGATTGTTATTATTATTATTTTAAATATCGTTCATTTGCCGGTCAAACTGCATGCACAATAGAGGAAACATTCATGAGATTGTCCCTCCTGTTCAGCAGTGAATTACAGTATGTCAGCTTTAAGTTATTCACTTCAATCTGCATGTCATAACATGACCTTTCTAAAAGTTGAAAAGAGCTTTCAGTGAAAATGTCAATGTTTTTCATTATTTACCGTTAATTACTTCATAAATGTTTCTCTGTTACTCGTCGTCAAATCAAGCCACAAAATTATGTTATAGCAAGAATCAGTCAGAAGTTCTGGCACCCTTGCAAAAAGTAAAGCACTTCTTGAATCTTTGGCACTTTGAAGCCTTAAAATAAATCCTGTTATCAGCCTCGCGTGGTACACAATGTATGATTTGTCAGCAGCCAACCCCATAGGCCAAATCATTTGGTTAATTAGAAAACACTTCCTAGAAGGTTTACATCTCATTTCCACCTCATTAAAATAACAATCTCCATCACAACAGCCTTCAATACAGCTGGTGTCAAGTACAGTATCAAATCTGGGATGGTGCCAGGGGAAAAGATGTCAAAATAAAAGTCCCCCGCCTCAGGTCAAAATATTCTCAAATCCCTCCGGTGGACGATCAGTATCAATCAGAAATAAAGTTTGTTAGCGCAGTGCCTGGAATGTGAGCAGGACAAAAGCACCAGGGAGGTCCTTTATTTAGCTAATTCTCCTCTATTTGAGATGTACATATTTCTACAGTGCTTTGATAAGGCCTTGGGGACATGCATGTTTTAATTAGACCTGAGCAGCCTGGTTGAGCAGTTCATAGAGAACTTTGAACATTTTTGCTGAAAGCCTCTCTCTCTTTGTGACAGGCAATGTGTAATTAGTGGCATATGTGCATTTGCATATATGCACCCTGTGACATGTTGCATCTTATTTGAATAAGTAGACATGTCTCGATGTGATATCCCTGAAGTGAATACATGAATATGAGCTGCTAATTATACCAATCTTGCAAATGATCTATTTAAATATTAATATGGTTCCACTTTGCATTGTTTGCTAGTCACTTTTTTAGTCAGTGAGCTGTGTGCGTTTGTTTGTGTCACTTCCACCTAGGCTGCAGTGGGTATTGTCCTCTTTGCCTAAAGAGCGTACGTGTATCTCAGCATGTTGTTTCATGTGTGGAAGCATGTGCTGTCTGGATGCGTATATCTGGTCTCCAGTGGAGACAGACAATGTGCTATTCTCATTCAACAAAGACAATAAAAGCCAATCAGTGAGGCGACTGTGTATGACAAGCTGCGGAAAGGGAAAAGTCAGTCAGAGTGTGCAGCTTTCCATTTGTCAAAGAAACTGTATCTAGACCACTGTGACAGGCTGTTTTATTGTTATTTTCTATACATTATTCCATTTATAGTATGTATTTTATGTACATATTTGCCAAACTTTGATAATAAGTTAACAACTTCACTTAAAAATGTTGAAAATATCTCAAATGAACGGACAGGCCACCCATATCTGTCTGGTTATCACTGCAATAAGGGTAAACAAAGAGTGACCCAGAATAGGGAAAACATGTGACGGACAGCATGTAAAATCTCCAGTGGGTAAATGTAAATTCATGCATCATAGTTACATGTCACAAAGTGGGCTCACAAAATGTGAAACAGGTGAAATTGGATGGTGTAACTGTATAACACCAAACCGAAAACTGAACAACTTCCCAAACAGAAGACTAAATCACATTTACTGCAGATGCTAGAAATAATAGCTATATAAATAACTTAAATGTTTTTAAGCTCCTATATTTCTTCTGTTTATCCAATTGAGGGCACATCCATGAAGCCCATCCCAAAAGGAAAGAGCAAAAGGTGGGGTACACCCTGAACAGGTTGCCGGTCTCTAACGGAGGGAAAGACAAACCATTGACACTTACAGTCAATTTAGAATTGCCAATTAACCTAACATGCATCCCTTTGAACTGTGAGAAGAAGCTGGGGTACCTGGAGAGAACCCACACAGGCAAAGAGAGAACATGCAAACCCCACGCAGACAGACTCCAGCCAAACCCAGCACCCTCTTGCTGTTATGCAACAGTGCTAATCTCAGCACCACTGCGTCGCCACTGCAAGCCTCCTGACATGATCACACTACAACACACTGACATTTCTTTAGCAACTTTTAATCAGTTTTTCCAAAATAAATGTCTGAAAAGAGTTTAGAATGTGTATTTGAATATCATTAAAATAAGTAGCACTGCAAGAGTAGGCATTATCAAAAATTCAGTGTCTAGGTAATCCATACCTTATAGTAGTGGCGCTACTTCAAAGATATACTTGATTATTGTATGTAATGGTTGCAATATAGTCATTTAATAAAAAGAAAAAAATTGCATATTTAACTTATTTAGTATGCTTACCTATAGACCTATATCTTTTATCATATCTTGTTAGGATGTTTCACATCTGTACAAGTGCAAATTAAAATTTTGTAAGCCTGCTAACATGTCAAGAATGTACGCCGAAATCAAAAAATTCTTTTTATTCAGATGTTAAAGGTCAATTTTTCTTTTTTTACACACACTGGTAATATGTAATTGCACTCATCTTTTGATTCCCCACGCTGATGTTTGCTGCTGAGTGTGCTGGACAATGAAAAGCCTCTGGACAAAGCGAGGCCAGGCTGATGAACACTACTCAGCCTTAATTGCATGCAGTTTTGATGTAAGGCAATCGCGAGGTCATCTGTTTGAAGTGGGTAGGTTTGTTTGATCCATCTTTGTGTTGAGTCTGTGCATGTGGGTGTTTGAGTGTCTTATCACCAGCTACCTAGTGTGATTAAGAAGTCAGGTAGAGCACAATATGTTTTTGTATGTGTGTTGTGCGAGCAGGCCTGAGCGTGCACATCTGCATAAACACGCTGAAGTTTAATGGAGGTCTGTCTGAGACTTCACTGTATGTCTGCAACAGTAAATTAATCAGCAGCACGAACTACAAGACACTCCTGCCTTCAAACTCATTAAAATGAGCAAGGCGTAACTGGGAAATATACTCTTTGCAAATTAAGTTGTGTGTCCTAATTGTTTTCGTGTTTGTGGGTCTTTCGACAACTTCAGAAGGCATTTGTTGTTGCTTGATGTATGCTTGCTGCGCCCGAGGCAGTGTTTTTTATGACCATTATTATTCAAATGAGCTAGAAATGTGTTTTGAAAGTCCTAAATCATTGAGCATGAATGGCTACCCTTGGCGTTTATAAATGACTTTCCACACAAGCAAACCTCCGCCTGCATGGCTTACTCGACTGCTCATTTGGGTATTTGAGGTCTGTCAACAGAATTTGTGTCAGTCGTCCACTGGCATGACAAGTTGCATTAAAAAGTTTGACAAGATTTTTCACTACTGTTTTGGACTTTTTGAGTGATAAATGGCGTTGCGTGGGTAAACAGAAATGTGCGTTTAAAAAAAAAAATGTCTCCAGTCGATGATCAGCAGGTGAAAAACTGAAAAGAGTCTCAGGTCTTACATAAAATGTTAATGGTTTTGTTGTTAAGCCCTGGTTGGTACTTTAGATTATACAGAAATACACTAATGAATTTAGTATTACTGCATAGCCATCCAGAAAAATATGATTATAAAAACATCTGAAGTTTACCTCATTTTTTATTGATTCGGTATCATAAATGTGGTCGTAGATCGTATAGACTGGAAAAGAAAATGACCATCAAAGTTTACATGTTCAGGTTGCTGGTTTAGTTTGGCAGCCAAAAACAATGACGTTGGAAAACAGTCATTAGTCAAAAAAAATCACAAACTAGTTAGATGATTAAGTTATGTTGAAGAATAAAGAGTAATAATAATAATAATAGTAAATATTCACATTTAATAAGCTGTTTCAGCTTTGGATATTTGTGTTTAAAAAAAATTTAATGATAGATTTTTAACTTATCAATTAATCTAAATTAAATAAGTAAAATTATTAATAAGCAAAATACCACAAAGAGGCTTTACTTCTAAATAGCATTATACAAATAAAAACTATATTTCAGTTTTTACTTTCACAGTAAAAAAGGACTTGACAGGTAGGTTG
Source organism: Benitochromis conjunctus (assembly GCA_015052645.1). NCBI lineage: Eukaryota > Metazoa > Chordata > Actinopteri > Cichliformes > Cichlidae > Benitochromis > Benitochromis conjunctus. The sequence goes on from VOQK01006863.1 coordinate 32,015, forward strand.
TTCTGATTGTTATAGATCTGGTACCATAATTGTTTATACAGTTTTTGTGTTATCATAGACTGACTTGATGGTGTTGAGATTGAGGCTATACAAGTTTGGGGCAGTTTATGACTCTTACTGTATGTATTAGGTCTTACTGCCAAATGAATTATTGTGTATTAGGTAGCAGCTGAAACATGAAAGTATCTAAATTCTTTCAATTGCGTTGTTTTTTTTTGTTTTTTTAGTATAAGAAAGCAGTGGAAATGCCGTATTTTTCGGACTATAACGCGCACTTACAATCTTTTAATTTTCTCAAAAATCAACAGTGTGCCTTATAATCCGATGTGCCTTATGTATTAATTGTGGTTGTGCTACTGACCTCGAACTGATTTTCTGTGGTACACAGCGCTCAAGCTATGAAGCCGCACCGCTCGATGGACTGTTGGAGAATTACGGCTACTGTAGTCGGGAGCCTCGCAAAGTAATATGTACTGTGCTTCAACATAATATTATGGTGTGTTTACAAGGACCCCAAAATGGGACCTGCTAAGAGACATGCTTACAAAGTGGGTTTCAAACTCAAGGCTATCAGTTACGTTGTGTTTCGTTTAACGCGCCTTATAATCTGGTGTGCCTTATGTATGAAAAAAGACCCGTTCATCGACAGTGCACCTTATAACCTGAAAAGTACTAAAAGTACAGTACAATTGTTTTCTCACCTGCAATTTAAAGAATGGCGATAAGCTGGCCCAATCATCCTCCATGCTGTTCTGAATCCTCCTATAATTGTTTTGTCTTCCCTTTGCTAAAACACCACGCAACACCTCAGTTTTTTTTTTAATGATAGCTAAAGTTATGTTAGCATTTGCAAACACTTTAGCACATTTAAGAATACGCTTAACTGTCTGCAATTTGAGCAATACTGTGGTTTTATATGTGTTTGTGATCAAAATAGATAGTCTCGTCTCACTTGAATAGTTTTATCCTCCAAAGTGTGTTAGACTCGTTTCATTGTGTAAGTCGCTGCATGAAAAATAGTCAATTTAAATGTCAAAATCTGCCAAGACCACCAGAGTTACAACAGTTTGGAAACACTGCAGGAGCCCGTTCAGAGCCAGAAGAGGAAGAAGACTACAGATATATCACTTTGTAGTCAAGAACAGACAAAAAGAATATATGAAGATGCTGAAAATTGGAGAGTTTTCCCCCCATACATTGCAAGGGAGAGCATTAGGTGTCAGGCTGATGAGGATCTGTGGCCAAGGACTGGAGCAAAAGCATTCGCAACATATTTTCTTGTCCTTTTCACTGCGGTATAATATTGCAAATAGCAGGCCTGCTTTGTTTCTAAATGACATGTTCTTCTTTAAATTGATGGCCGACATGCTTTTGTTCTGTTTCGTTCTATTTACATTAATTTTTTTTCTCTGTTTATTGTACTTTGTACTTTAGATATATAGATAGGGGGGGGAAAAATCAGATTAAATGTAAATACAAGTATGCTTTTGCTTCACAAAGTGGAATGGAAAAAACCTTGCGTTCTTAAAATGTGAGGAGTTTTCACTTTTCATACATAATAGCTGTTACTTATCCTCAGAAAGATAATAGTCTGGTACAGCAGGCATTCACTGCTGCTGAAAAAAAAAGTAGGGCAAGACTGGAAATTAGAAGATGAGGATCAAAAACTTTAAAGCCCCGTGCACATCAACCACAGTGTTTTGCTGGATGTAGCAGCTGTTTTGACGAATGCACCTTCAGAGCTAAGAACTTTGAAAACGTATTGGAAAAATGAGCCAAAGCAATTGAGATAAGCTGTAAAATAATACTAATAATACTAATAATGAAAGACTATACTCCATTTTTGATACAGTAGCTAAGACAGAACTTTTTCCTCTGTTGATAAGATTCGAGTTGTAGATGCTGTATTTCCCAGAATAAGGCTTTCTGCTTACACTCACATGTACACACATACAAATGCACGTGCAGTCTCGCGCTTCGTGTCTCATATTGTGTCCAGACATGCTAATACGCACACACGCACACACGCAGACCACATCTTGATTAGGTTTTCATAAAGTCTGGGACTATGCTGAGTCTGTAATTGACTTTGACAGCAGAAGCCTCCATGTCCTATGGCTATGTTAAACGAACAATTTACATCTTCATTTCAAATTCTACATGGATAAAAAGCTATTAATTACATTAGTCTGCAGAGAGTCATTCCAGCTGTGTAGAATGTGTGTGTGTGTGTGTGTGTATCGCTGTCTGTGTATATCGCCCATCCTTATACTGTATACACTTTTGCTCATTTGTATATTAATGCTGTCTTGCGGCCAAACAATACCCGGTAAGTGCTTCTCCAGAGATGAGTTTATGAGTGTGGAAAGGACTTTTACTCTCATGTATTGCTTTGCAAAGTAAACACACGGCCACTCCTATATGAGCATTTTATGGACAGGGGAACATTTATCACATCTATTGACTTGGCACAGGTTGCACAGACATTGAGCATTACGCGGTTTTCCGTTCATTGCTTGTAATGCAAACCGCGTTACGAGCAATGAAGAGTTTCAGAATTTGTAAAACAAAATCTGGCGTAAATAGGTCATCTCATAGATAGATAGATATGGAAAAAGACAGACAGACGTGGAAAGATTAGCCCAATCAAAGGGGAAAAACACACATAACAAAAAAAGGGGGAGAGGAAAATGTTTTTGCATGACTATCAAGCAACTTTTCTCTCTTAGAGTGCTCCCTGTCAGCTTCAAAGAGTGCTTTAAGAGGCTGGGAAAGTGGCTCTCTGAACAGCAGCGAGAACAGAAGCATCTCAGCCATCATCTCTCAGCCATCTGCGTTATGGGGAGAACAACACAGACCCCTGTGTTTGCTTTGGAGATAGAACGATCAAAGAACAGCACTAACCATATAATGAAGGGACAGATGGACCTTATATGAAGTGGAGAGAGACAGAGAGAACTACAGCAAAATGGGAGGAGAGAGAGACAGAGAGAGGTGTAGACAAAATCAAACTGCAAATGCAACAATCTTTTTAGAAGAGAGAGAGAGAGAGAGAGAGAGAGAGGTGTGCAGGGGGGATATGATGTGGTGAAAAAGTGCGAGCCATCTCGTCGCATGCAGACTGCCTGCGCTGAATGAGAAAGCTAAAAGGTAATTTCACGGATAAAGAGGAGGCCTAATGCATAGAGGTAATGTAGCAGGGGATGGAACAAAGGCAAACTTTCATCTCTTTAAGCTTGGATGGAGAGAGAGTGAGAGAAAGCGAGAGAGAAAGCTTTGATGCTTTGAAAATGATAATAACAATCTCAAAGTCAGCCTCAGAAGAGAATGTGCCCCCCCACACACACACCAAACCACCACCACCACCACCCCCCTCACTGTGCCCCATCCCCTCCTCTTCTGCCCCCTACCACTTAATACAACTGCACAATGACTGTCTAGGACAAGGTGGGCTGTGGGTGTGTGTGTTAGTGTGAGGGAGGAGGGGGTGGGGGGGTGGTGGAGGTGGGGGAGCAAATTGTGACACTTAGGGCCTCCAAAATTACTCCTGGAACAAACACAATGATGGCGAGTATAAAGAGACTCATTATATGTGAGATTAGACGACTTTAGTGGACACACAAAGGGGGTGAATTTATGTAAAGATCACATTTCTCATAGGTGGGATTTAAAGCTACAATGAAATATGAATGTTGAGAAATGATTCATGGACCGCGGCTCTCTTTCGCTCCGTCTCAGCTCCATACAGAAATGAAGAACTGCCGTCGTTCTTTCTTCAGCTCTGTTGTCTCTGCGGGGAAAAACAGCCCATATTGTTTTCGGAGCTTGTATCTGCCTCTTTTCATTCTATAATTCACATCGCCTGTGGAAATGATGGGCATTACGCCCCATCTGCCTTCAAAATGATGAGAGGTGCATGAGATGAAGAGGTGTCGCTGAAGTGGGAGCACCTATTGTCTTTCAAGTTAAAGAAAATCCAGTGTACGCTCGGTTCCTTGGACAACGGCTCAAGTTAGAAACATTTTCAGCACGAGGTTTATTAAGAAATGTGACGCCTTCTTAAAAAAAATAAGAATAAAAAAAAAACAACACTTCAAATATATGCTTTTTGCAGAATTAAACAAAGTGGTTGGTTGATGAATACATGAATACTAAGTGCATTTCTATTTGTCAAATGCAACATACAGGCTGCAGCTGTCAATCACACACCGCTCTTTGCTAATCTATAATGAATTTGTAACTCGAGCTATACATGATTAAAAGCAATTACAGAGTTCAGAATTAGGCTTTCTCTCAAAATTGTTTCTATAAATTTGGCACAATTTTCACTATTAAAGGCAAAAAATGAAACAATTTGAATCCCTTTTATTGTCTTTACACTGAACAGGTGATGCATCTAACTGTGTCAAACCGTCTGAGTGCTTTAGCTCGTGATCTTTGACCCTCCGGTGCTGCAGGGATAAACCATTAGATGAGAACGTCGAGCCACTTTGCGTGTGTATGTGCACGCATGGGCGTGTGGGCGTGTGTGCACGTCTATGAAGTGGATCACCTCCCCCACTTTTCCTTCATAGAAAACACAATTTAACACCCAATCTTCAATTATTCAAACCATTTGCTTCGAATGCAATCTGACCCACAAATGTTATCGCACATCTCTAGACAGTCGATCTTGGCTGGCTTTAACCCATCTAAATGTAATGTATAATATTAATACCTTTTACAAAATAAATGCATGTAAATGCATTGTTTAAATCAACAAATAGATATGCTAGTCTGAGATTCAAGCGCTGGCTCAGAATCTTAAGCGATCCAATCGCTCGTTTCTCAATCAGACTGAAATTATCCATATAATTTCTGCTTTGTTCCGAGGTGTGGCCTTCTCCTGTTGATGGAGAGAATTCGAGTTCTGATCACAGATTAAATTCCAGCATGAAATGTCCTTGTGTCTTACCTCATTGGTTATTCTGTGCTGGTTAGCACCAATTGCGCACAGAGAAAAGACCCTTTTTATCCTTCCTCCCTCATTTCGTTTTTCTCTCCTGACCCCTCTGAGTATCACCAGACCTCAAAATTGCATTGAATATATAAATGCTAATGCTAATAACTGCTAGCAGGAGAAGATAATGTCCTTGACTGGTACAAGAAAAGATCCTTTTCTCTTACATGACTCACTGCCTCTGAATAACATTAGGAGAGTTCACATCCTAGGCTCTTATTTCTCTCTTACTCTGTCTCATTCTCTCTCTTTTTTTTTTCTTAATTTACTTGAACCCCCCCCCAACTCTAGCCCTCTTGTAACAGAAAAAAAA
>VOQK01006864.1:8129-27547 GCA_015052645.1 Benitochromis conjunctus
AACTATTTGCATCAGTTTCACAGAATATTCTCTCAGTCTGACCCCTTTTCAAGCAGCTTAACTAATCTAATTCCTCGCTCCCCTTGTGGATTAGTTCAGTGTCATTGGAGAAAGGGCTAATCATATCGTCTGTGGGCTTACCTCTGACGCCCAGACAACAGCTGGTAATCTCTTCAAGGTAATAACTTGACAGAACCTGGGGCTTTACCCATCAAGTATTATCAAAACTGTAATTATTTCAGTGTGTGCGTATGATGCTTTAGATTTTCTTACATATTCATGTTAAAGTGGAGCAAGAAGCCTGGCCTACATCCAGAAGGCTTAAAGCGTGTGCATCTTTGAAGATCCAGCTAACTAATCTGTAAATCAGTTAATCTCACAGACAGAAAACACTGATGACTAATACTGACAGGCTGCGATTCGTCAGTCCTGCGACAAATTGCTTGTCTTAAAATGGCCTCAGAAATTGTATCTCTATATATTCTTTTTTACAATAAAAGTGTTTTTTTTTAAAAAATTGTTGTTCGTTGTCTAACTGCCTGTAAATTGCCATTCAGAGATTGTTATTCAACAAGTGAACACAAGGTGGCAGCAGATGACTCAGTTTTTAAGCTGCTGCTCTCCGCGCTCCAGTTCTCACTCCTCTTCCCCCCACCCCCCACAACTGACCAAGGCAGTTGGTGGTCTCTTCCTATTGAAAAAAAATGGGAGTCCTTCTCTCCACCATCTCCAATTGCTTCTTATGAGGGATTCTTTGATCACTGAGCTTCTGTCTCTAATATTGTAGAGTCCTTACATTAGGGCCTTGAGATGATACTTTAAATGCTTTAAGTCCTGTAATCTGTGAGGTGGGGCCTCCATGGATCGGACTCGTCTCTTCCAGCACATTCCAGAGATGCCTGATTGGATTGAGATCTGGGAAATTTAGAGGCCAAGTCAACACCCCAAATTTGTTGCGCTCCTCAAACCGTTCCTGAACCAGTTTTTTTTTTGGTGGCAGGGTGGATTATCACGCTGAAAGGAGCCATCAAGGAATGCCGTTTCTCTGAAAGAGTGTACATGATGTCCAACCATGCTTAGGTAGATGCTACGTGTCAAAGTAGCATCAAGGTTTCCCAGCAGAACATTGCCCAAAAGCATCACATTGCCTCCGCCGTCTTGTCTTCCTCCCATGGTGAAATGCTGGTGCCAGGTGTTCTCCAGGTAAGCAATACCCATTTACCTAGCTATCCATGTGATGTAAAAGAAAATGTGATTCACCAGACAAGGCCACCTTCTTGCATTGGTCTGTGGTCCAGTTCATGCTTGCATGCACATTGGTGGTGCTTTTAGCAGTAGACGGGTCAGCACAGGCATCCCTGCAGTCCCATACACAACAAACTGTGATTCACTGTGTACAAAAATGTTAGGACAAAATGTTAACCCCCCCCCCCCTTGTGCTGTGATGAAAAGATAATCAGAGTTATTCACTTCACCTGTCAGTGGTCATCATATTATGTCTGATCGGTATATGTTTAACCCATTTCCCACGTCACACAAGGGGAAATGGGTCAAACGATGCCATACAAAGAAATTCGTTCCCTTCTTTGGTGTGGAGGAGCTTGACTGTCCTGCACAGAACACTTTAAGGATTAAATGACAGTAATGCCTTTGTGTCCATCTGGGATGAAAAAGGCTCTGCTGACAGTGAAAAACTGAGGGTTATAATTCAATCATTTGCATACCTACATTGTTTTAGCCTTATGTCAATGTCTTATTTGATTTAAATGTAAAGATATTGAAAACTTTAATAGCACAGTATGACGCTAAAGGCGGTACAGAGGTGTGGTGCTTTGACAGTCTTTAATGAATTGGTGCTATGAAAGAATGGGAGACTGTTGATGAGCCCTCACAATCCTCTTTAATTTGATCAAAGTAGGAGGCACAAGTTTAACGACCTGTGTTATTCTGTTAAAACCCTTTAAAGCCCCCCCCCCCATTCTGTGGCTTCTAGCATGTATGACTCAGATGAAAAGTACAGGCACACCACGACCATGCTCTGCTGTTGTTATGAAGGTGATCGAAGCTCATTCAGCTAAGGACAAAGCATCAGCTAGATAGGGAGACATTAAATGTTCCTATCTCTAACCTTGAACCATTCTCTCTGACAAAGCCGATGTATTGACGAGTCTGAAATAGCCTGAATTGCCTTTGTCCACTTCACACTGTTTTTTGGGGTTTTTGTTTTTTTTGAATGGACTGAATCCATTCTGACTGTGCACTACAAGCCTTTTCGGAGGTGTGTGGGAGTGGGCGGCGCACAGACTGAATGTCAGAGCGCCGCGCTCGCTGATGAATCACAGACGTGGATCTAAAGCTGAGAGAAAAAGCCTGAGAGGATGATGGTGAGTAGGCTTGACATGAAATGCTGCTGAATAAATGCTTCAGGTATGTAGGTGTGTATGTGTATCCTGCCCACCCGGAGTCCTGCCTACCTGATTACACCCCCAATGTACTGAATATACACACATGCAGAACTTTACTGAAGTCAAATGTCATTTACAACAAGTGTATTTAAAGGCCCCAGTTCTAAAGGATCATTTTAAGTACATGGTTTCTGAATGCTGACTAGTCACTCAATTTTTACACTATTTCCAACTGTGTTCCCCTTTCAGTTCACTTCCTATCATCTCTCCATATTTGGTTGTCTAATAAAAGTATGAAAACCCCGAGATTTATAAATAAAATGTCTTTAAATCACTAATTAGCTCCCTAAAATGTTTTAAAGGCTTAAAATGTACAAAAATACATTGGAAAGGCATTATTTCTGGACTGGTGGCTTCAGGTATGCTGATTGAAGCCACATGGATACAGCCTCATATCATAGACCATGGTTAGACCACTGCGAGTGTCATCACAGTCCAATCTTAGCTCTTTTGAAACCAGAGGTCATGAAAATGAAGTAAACTGACACTGCATGCTCATACAGTAACAGGCCGTCTGTCATAATGTGAGCCCACCCTAATTTGTTCCCTGTTTTATTTACCGTTTTGACACTGACAGAGACCATAGCTGAAAAATAAAGAACACGTGTGAAAAAATAGTTGAATTAGTGACTGAGAAAATAAATTCGTCTGGAAAATCGTCAGCCTGTAAATTCATGAGCTCACAGCCAACGACTGTTTACCCGTAGACTTCCATACAATCAGGCCTCCCATTTGCAACCAGATGTGTTGCTCCCCGCTGGTTTCTCTCACGACTGCATGGTTAAATGGGCTTCGTTTTCAGATCCACAATCTGCATTGATCTCATAAGATAGCTCATAAATGGTTTCATATGTTTCATATTTCGAATAATACCAATCCTATCCTGCCAAAAACACCACATCGCACAGATGTTTATTTTGTGGTTTGAACCCCAGCCTCACACACTGGTTTGTACTGGTTTAAACTTAAGGAAAGAGTAAATAGGATGTGTACAGGAAAAACCTTCAGCAAACCAAATGTTGAAACTGAGACTATTTTTAAAAGCACTATATGCTCATTTTGGATTTAATGCCAGAAATTTATAACAGGGGCAAGAAAAGACTGGATAAGTTTAGTGGTTAAATGTTTTTTGTTGTTGTTGTCATTTTTCTAGTCTCAGGTCATCATTTTTGTCACTTTACGCCTGACTTCAGTCTTATACCTCCAGTTTTGTTTATTTCTCAAACTACCCTTGATTAATAATCAATGTCTTAATTAATTTGTGTACAATTATACTTCAGAATAGGTTGGATGTCAGCAAACATAATGGCAGCTTACATTCAATTACGGAAACTAATTGTGGGGATTGAATATTCAGAGAGGAGTAAATCAATAGCCTTGCTGACAGTGGGAAGGCTGCTGCTTGCTCCAGCGAAGACCAAACATGCCTGATTGATTTCCACTAACTGTCTGCAGTTTGGTTTCCTCGGGACTCGCTCTAATCGGATGTGATGAACAAAACAAAATAAGTCTGTTCTGGTAGAGCTCCACGGTGCCACTTCATTATCTGGTCTACAAGCTGCTCTTAAATATCTGCTCTATCTCACTAAATGAAAAACAAAAGTGTTGCCCCAAAAGAAAAAGCACGACTGTCCTCTTTCGCACTTATCTTCTGTTATCTTCTGCTTCTGTCTCTTTTATTTAAATACATCCCCATTCAGCAGCTCTCAGATCGTGATGTGTGGGATTCCCCGGCCCACAATGCAGGGCTTACAAATCCAAGTAGATGTGGCTCCATCCCACCCATACCAACCAGAGCCCACTCAGCCAAAAGCCACACAAATATAGAGCAGGCGCACATATGTGGACCACGGTAAAATCTTTCTTTGTTGTGGGTTTATTAAAACTTGCACAAAACAAACAAACAAAAACCCTTCCCACCATCCTACAGCCCCTTTTATGTAGAGGGAAGACTGAGCTGGAGGGTCTAAATGAGTGAAACAATAAACACAGACTAAATCACTATGAAAATATGGATATTGGAAAATTGAACATTTCTACTGAGTAAATGGATGAAGACTGTTGCAGTTTCTGTATGCAGGTGCTCAGTTAGGTGTTGTGAATGGTTGTAGCAGAGGAGGCGTGGGCTGGCTGACAGCAGAGCAGGTGTGGCTTCTTTAAATGCTGTGCTGCATGTCTACCTGATGGTTTCTGTGTGATAACTTACAATATCAATAATAATAATAATGATACAAATTCTTGGTGGTTTAGATGCAGAAAGAATCATATTTCATTACAATTATCAGAAAAAAAAAATCAGTCAATGAAAATCAAAAATGTATGTCTATAGCACATTTAAACAGAGCTGGCCAAAGTGCTTCACAATTAGTAAAGAACAAGAGAAAACAATAGAGAAACAAATAAAATGATAAGACAGTGTATTAACATAAACATAAAACAGGCCTGATGGTGCTCAAACTGAACTTGAATTAAAAGCCAACGTAAAAAAGTGAGTTTTAAAACGCACTGAATAGACTCTGAAGTACGATATCTGGCAGATTATCCCAGAGTCCAGGCGCTGCTGCTGCAAAGGCCCGGTCTCCTCTATGCTTCAATCGAGGCCTTCGTTGCACTAAGAGCATCTGGCTAGACGATCTCAGTGCTCTTCTGGGGTTATGCATGTTGAGGAGTTTGCTTAAATAACTGGGCACCATTTTATTTAAAACTTTAAAGGTAAGTAAAAGGATCTTAAAATCAATACGATAACTGACAGGGAGCCAGGGTAAATTTGCTAAAACTGGAGTGATGTGTTCATACATTCTAACAGCTGTTAAAAGATGCCTGATTACTGATAACTGAAATAAAAATATTCACCTGATTAAAGCCTTTATGTCAAACAAGCTGTCTATACTCCCAAAAACAAAAATGTAACAATCCAAATCACAAGGCGACTGCTTTTGTGATTTGGTGCTATGTAAATAAAATTGAATTGAAATAAAGTGTGTCAAACATAACAAACCTGCCCTTACATTTTAAATGAGATTAGTGCTTTTTTAATGGGAGGAACTCACCTGCCAGATTACCAACAAGGAAAAGCAGCTTCTAAAGCCATGAAAGAAAGCATGTCAAAATATCTGTGCTAATTTAATTTAAAACTGTATTTCCCATTTCTTTTTTTACTGCTAAATCATCCATACATTCATCCATTCATTTCCACTTATCTAATTCAGGGTTGTGGGGGGCTGGAGACTTATCCCATCATAGAATTATCATAGAATAAGATGTGGGGTGCACCTTGGGCAGGCTGCCGCACTGTCACAGGGCTCTGCTGTATCCAGCTAAAGCAAAATATAAGGACATACTGTATGATGTCATGATGGAGATTTTAGGGTGGTTCTTCCCGGGGTGTTTACATGATTTCTTTCTTTTTTTTTTCTTTTTTCTTTTTTTTAAATATGGGGCCCATCCATTTTCTTTGTGTATCCAGTTTGCAGCTGGGCTAGAGCCAATCCCAGCTGTCATAGGACAAGAGGCAGGATACACCTCAGACAGGTTGCCAATCTATGGCAGGATTAAAACAGAGAGACGGAAACCGTTCACCCTCACACATTCACACCTACACAAATTTAAAGTCCCCAGTTAACCTAACACACGTCTTTGAACTGTGGGAGGAAGCTGGACTACCGGAGGGGAACCAACCAAGACTGATTAACTGTATTTAGGAGGACCACACTGTTTCTCCATACATTCTCTGCCCTTTTTGGGTAGACTCCATTTTGGCTCCGTCCTTGCTTTGTTCTCTTTTAGATCCAGATGCCAAAATCCAGTTTTGAGATTTTTAAACAAAGCATGTTGCTTATTTCTTTGGGAAATTCTCAAATTAATGCCTGTTTATTGTTAGGCTAACATCTGTTTTATTCTTTCCCCAGGCTTCAATGTGATACGCTGGAGGATGATGGCTCCTGCCGCTTCATCCTTATCTTCTGTTGTAATTTAGGTCGCAAGTTACTCTATTTTCCACCGCCCTTGAAAGCAGCACCGCCCCTCTCAGAGTGAGTCCGCCTCTGCGCTCCAACCGAGAGGCACCGACTGACTGGCTGGCTGCGTGGGGAGCCGGTGTGGGCGCAGCGGAGGACTTTCCTATAAAAGCAGGGATCCCACGACCAGACGCGCTCTTCTCTCTCAGTGAACGGCAGACAGGAGCCGCGCTTCCCCGCGAACAGCTGTTTCATCCCTCTGTTGCAGTTCGGAAAATCCTCCCAGCCTCATCCAAAAGGAAATCTTAGTCTATGGTTCTGACTGACACGCCTACAAGGATGTCCCGGACCGACGAGGTGCACCGTATAACGGAGAATGTCTACAAGGTAAGCCGGGCTGTTTGGTAGTTTGTTTGGGATCTGCTGACCGTGCGTCCTTCTGCCGCGCAGAGACACCTGCTGCACCGGTGAACCGCGGCGTTTAGAGGACGCTCTCAGAGGAGAGACAGCAGATAACTTTGTCTCAGCTGACCTGCACTGTGTCTTGCCGCTGTAGTAACAGGAGTGCCGGTTTCTTTATGCTGTGAAGGAATTTACTGATAAAGGAATTGCGTCCTGAACAGCTCAAGTTTATTCATCGTTTTCCCTCAGCTGACGCTCCGAGTTTGAACTGTTGAGGACGGATTTAAGTCTAAAAATTCTTAAAGGTGAATGATTTGTTCTGTTTATCCCGTAACGTGTTATATATGATAATAAATCAGAGTCAGAACAGTCAAATCAGCGAAGTCACATTACAGCGATTGATAAATGTAAGGATTGGCAAATTCAGGATAGATAATCAGTAACCTGAGCTGTAATTGATTTAAATTGCTTAGCATGGAGTATTTGATTTGCTTTAATCCTGAAAGGGTTGAGCTTTGCTCATTACAATGCTACATTTGCAATAATGATGAGGGAGCCAGTTATGTAAATGCTGCAAACTGACAGTTTGCCCTGGGGCCATTTATTTCAACACGATGCAGAGCAAAAGCTGTCAGACTCGGTGGTAAATCCTGCTGTGAGCAGGTGAACTTGACATTATCTGTCTCAGTGAGACTGATCATTAATTTATGGAGTCTGCGCATCCTAAGAGGTGTCGCCATTGGTCCCGGCAGTCTTCACATTTGGGCTTTTTTTTCTTAAGGTGTCTGCGTTGTTGATAGTTGGATCACTTCAGAGAGAAAGGACAACGTCATTATCAGCATGGTGGTATTTGTAAAAGTCAACTGTAATTTTGTACTCTGGATGCCCCAAATTGGCATTCAGTTTGGGATCAGCCTGAAATGCTGCTTTGAAAAGTAATGCTCAAGTTTTTGCTCTGCAGAAAATAAAATAAACCGCTTCTTGATGTCAGAGGTTTCTTAAATATCTCAGCATGCACTTAGCAGACCACCCTGCACTTGTTGAAAGATGAGAGGCAAAAGGTGGCAAATGATTATGTCCTCCATTTTTATTTCCACAACAAAGCTCCTTTTCAGCAGTGTCTGTGGAGGAGGTGGAGAAGTGTTACTCTTGACTTTCACTGCACTCAGGGCAGCTTTCCAGGTGAGGTAGATTTCGTCAATGGAAGTACGACAAAGGCTTTCCTTTTATGTGTGGAGACTTGTCATCGTTCCATACGCCTCCACAAAAATGCTCAGAGAGAAGAGTCGGAGTGGCTAAAAGCTTCTTCGTGCAGGACAGGACTTGGTGGATGCAGGAGGAGAAGGGCATGTGTCCTTACTGAGCCAAAGATGTACTTGAAGGGGGGGGGTCGGTTTAGCTAGAGTTCACGGCTGCTTGTGTGGCAGAGGTGGGATGGTGTAACATGAGGCTGCCAAGGAAAATATTTTTTCAGACTGGGGCAGACTTCAGCCAACATGAAAACAATCACACACACACACACACACACACACACACACACACACACACACACACACACACACACACACACACACACACACACACACACACACAGTACCAGCAATATCCACATATAGACTATGCTGTCGATTTATGGCTGTGGGTGTTGATTTCTTGCAACTGAGGAGTTCAAGTATGGCCATTCTTGAACTCTGACCCAGGACGGAGAGAGGTAGATCAATCATGAGAACTGACCCCCCCCTCCCGTGCTATAATCACCATCCACACCCCTGTCCTGGGGCTCATTGATGATCACTCTCTAACTTTTTTCAGATTCTCTCATGTACACACCACACAGGCGCAAGTCCGCGTTTACCTATAAATCAGGTGGACATAGACGGTGCTGTTGGTCACTTCCTAGGGTGAGCATTGTCATGGATATGTGACATTTTCTATGGGTACATTTCTATGAGGCATCCTGGAGGGATTTAATTTGTAGCTCCTCAGTGCGCTGTCAGCAGCTTGTGCATGCATTGTTGGATGTGCTCACGGGCAGCTGGAGCTTTTGTACGCTGGTCTTTATGAACCATTTGTGTGAATCAGCTCTCCCCACATATGTTTCCATCATCTGAATTCTGAGCCTATTCTGCTCTGACTTCACTGGACCAATACCCATTCTTCTATGAGTCATCACCATCAGCGGTGTAGGTGGTATTGGGACCACTGTATTTTTAAAAAGTGAGGAGTGATGGAAAGATGTGAGCAAGAAAAGAATAACAGGAATTGGGAAAAGAAAGAAAGAGAAGCACTAGAGGGCCAAGCTGCAGCTTTAATCAAATGTTAACATAGTTATGATGGTCTTCCTAATAAAGAATTAAGCGAAGGCAGCGTTTGTACATTATGCACTCTGTATATGCATTAGCAATGCGGACAGGCAGACAAAGAGTTCAATCAACATGCGTTGGCCTGATTACTTTCCTTCAATCAAATAGTATTCACTGAGATCACCAAGCACTGCTAGGATGGAGGTCACGTGGGAAGGAAATTGAGACTGCACACCAAGGAGGATTAGGAGAAGAAAAGATCTCCACAGGTGTGCAAGAAAGTAGGCCTACACTTAGTTGCTCATGGCTGTGTGAACTGAAAGAAGTGGAAAAGTTTGGACTTTAAATTTCTGTGATTATTCATATTTTCCGGTTTTACTTTTAGGAGGTATTTCCTGGTTAGTTTCCTTATGTTTCTCAGTTTTGTTATCTAGTTTCTTGTTTGTATTAAGTCGCTTGTTTCAGATATCCTGCTTTCCTGTGTCTCCATTTTTGTGTTGTGTCCCCTTCTTTTGTTGCTTCCTGTTTTGTTTTGGCAGCTTCGTTCTCTTGTGTCTTTTTTTCCAGTTTGTTTTTCAGCTGTGCCTCATTACCCCATCACTGACATGTCTCCCATGTCAGTGATTACCTCTTGTGTCTGTTTAAAGAGTTTACTTTCTTTTTCACATCATGCTGTTGTCTGCTGTTACATTTCCCCTTGTCTTGACTTCTTGATATTTTTATGTTCTTTGGATTTCTTCAACCTCAATAAAGACTCACTTTTTGTTTACTTTAAGTTGTGACAGAAGAACAGTGGAAGCTACAAGCTAAGAGTAAACGGCTAATAGCATGGCTGTGGTTTAGGAGGTAGAGCGGGTCTCCAGTCTGCTTGCCAATTTTCCCTGGGCAAGATACTAACCACAATGCATCCATCCATCCATACAAGTTGTATAAAAAGCGCTTTGAGTGGCTCAGTTAAAGAAGAAAAGTGCTACATAAGAACCAGTCTCTTTACCAAACATGTATGTAATGTAACAGCTGTTCTGTCACGGTACTGTCTCTGAAAAAACACTTTCACTTGTTTTCTGTTATTTTTTGGTCTACTTCCTTTGTGTTTCATTCAGCTTCTGTTGTGTTTTGTGCACTCTTGCAGCATGTTTTCTTAAATTGCAGTGCATTAGACCTTTCAGGGCCACTGTATAATAGAAGCGTAATAGATATAATAGAGCAGCACTCACCTTTTAGCGAAGTAAGAGAGCAATACATTTCAAAATCTGGTGTCTCTTTTCAGAAATCACGACCCAGTTACTCCAAAAAAGAGTCTACAGACCTTGTTTTGAGCAGTTTGATCAGGGAACTGTTTCCTTTTGACCAAAATTCCAACAGCTAGCTAACATTATTACAGATAAGCTAAGGGTAATAGCATCAGTGTTAGCATTCCTGTCACAGGTACCAACCTCTTGTCAATGATAAATGGAGATGAGTACTGTTCTTATTTTCAAATGACAGATTTGTATTTGTTTGTTTGTTTGCGCTCGTCTCACTGGGCTGAACTTGGCGCATGTTGTCTTTAGGATTTGTGATGTTTCGATGCTTTTTAGTGAGCCTTCAGTTCAGCAGCACCCAAATGAAAATATGCTGACAGGTCTTCGCTTGTGTTGGCAGCAATCTTCATTCAAAGGTGATCAAATAGTCTGATGAATCAGATTAGCGGGTATTTCAGGGTATTAGACACTTAATAAATCATAAGCAGGTATCATTTTCCTCAGCTGTGCCATTAATTATTGAACATGGATTATTTTGTTATCACAAGTGGGCTCAAGCTGCAGACATTTCTAATCATGAAGTGTGGAGAAAAGCTCTAAATGGTGTGTCCAACGGTGCGCAGTCTAAAATCTTAGCAGACAGACGAAACCATATATAAAATGCATCTACTGATTTCTGTGTAGTTGTCAGTTTGAGTCATCTTTAAAAAAAAAAGGAAAGGAAAGAAACATCCTAAGTCTGTGCTGGCCAAGTAAAAAAAAAGGCTCTCCCAATCTGGATCTACAGTACGACCACACTGCATTAGCACTCTGGCTGAAACCTTACTATTGACTCCACCAGTGTGTGTGTGTGTGTGGGCGCGCACGCTAAGCCTCTTTCAAGGCATCTGATCAGCTCTCCAGAGCTGAGCTGATGCCTACCACGATCAATACATGGCCTCCAATACCATCCTTCATATATTCAGCAATGTCTGAGGCATGGTCCTTTCTTTCTCTTTGTATTTTCACCCTTTATTCTCCACCCTGTAAAACAGCTTAATTTCATAAAAGGAACCGAGCATCATAATAAGCTGTATTATCAGCCGACTCACCAGATATTCATTGGGAGGCTCTCACTTTGCTTTTATTTCTTTTATTTTTCTCACTCTTCTGTCTGCCTATGTATTATTTTACTTCTGTCTCCCTCGCCTCTTCCATTCTCTCCCGCTTCGTCTCTGTACCTACCTATTACTGATGAGTCGATTTCACGAGTCACTGATGCGGAGAGGGTACAGTAGAATATGGTGCGAGTGTGAATAACAATAGCTGTCTATGCCCCATAAGAGAAACAATAATTACATGGACTGGCATGGGGATCGCATGCCTCATAAGAGCACAAATGGTCATTTCAGCTGAAAAGTGGCCCTGTTGATGGGGGAGATTTTAGCTAATTATGTTAGGAAATGGGCATAGACATGTGTTTTATTAGCATTTTTTTAGTGCAGTCAATGATTTCTCTGTATTTAATATGCAGAATACTTCCATGTGAAGTTGTGGTGTCTTCCCCCTTTTTTCCAGTTTCTGTGCGTAGCTACAGAAATGAGTGAAACCCTCAGATAGTCATAAAAAAGAGCATATTCACATTAATTATATTCTCGATTCTTTGGCAAAATCAAATCAGAGCATCTTTATAATACCCCACTGGCTTTGTTCCCCTCATTTGTGCTGCATAAATCAATATTTGGGTCTGTAATTGAAGTGGGAGAAATGTAAGTACATGTGGCAGGAAGAGAAGCACTTTAACAGTGTATGTGGCAGAACACACCGACACATCTCTGCTCCGTTCAAGGCTTACTGGTGAATTGAAATGAGCACTGGGATTAGTTTGGCTACTGTCTGTTGCTATAGAAATGTAAATCAATTAATCTAGTGGTATAACAACATAAACCATCTACACAGCATAAGAAGTCGTGGCTAACAAACTTATGGTTTGTCTTAAGACAACAATAAAGTTTTACCTATAATTCCATGTACGGTTTTCCTGATTATGGTCTGAAAGGATCGGTGCAGCAGATTAATTCAACATCAACTCTTTTTGGCATATGTCTAAGCCACGGTCAAAATCTGTGTTTTTTTTTTAACTGCACCATATTATCTGTGTTATAAAAGAGCCAAGCTTTGATTTGAGAGGAAGCAGAAGGTGACTGAGGCAAAAAATCAAAAACAGCATTCAAAGCTTCTTTTTTTTTAAACAGGTATCAGAGATGCAATTAGGCTTCTGGCTTATTGTGGAATTACACTTTAAAAGGTTTTCCAGTTCCGACGAAGGCCTTTGTGACACTGTGTACACGCTGTCCACTTTTTGTTTGTCTGCTTTAGCTATTTGGGCTGCAAAGTGGGGCTATTACACAACCATTGTCCAGGTAGAAAGGCTGTCAAAAAGGAAGCTTGTAGAACTCTTTCCCTCTCTTTTTTCTTATACCCCCCACCTAATGTTTTCTCTCTCATGTATGGCTCGATGGTGCAGCATCGAGAGGAAGGTCGGAGGGGTTGCGGGACTGATGGTTCCCCCCTTTTGTGTTCAGCAAACAATCTTAATTTTGGTTTCTTTTTTCCAGCGGCTTCAAATATCCAAATAGCAGTGAAAGCAACAGATGCATTCTCGCCTGCTGGCACTCATGTAAACATTTGTTCACATGACGCTGAGGGTGAATGGAGATTGAGTGCGGTGCCTTTTCACCGGGGACTCACTCTGCCACTCTCTGTTTTTATCTCAAAGCTCCACTCTCCTCATCCCTGCTGTGCTACTTGAAGCTTGTGTACAATCTGCCTCTCTTTTGCTTCCTCTCCAACATTTTCCATCTGTCCCTCAGGTTAGTTATTCTTTTTTTGTGTGTGTGTGTGAAGGGACATTTGAATTTACCTCAATTTTCCTCAAACGTCTTTGAATATTTGTAATTTTTTGGGCACATTATGGTTTTTCAGGTGCAACTGATCATCGTTTCACCTTTGTCCATATGATTCCCTGGTATTGTGTGTGTGTGTGTGGGGAATCTGGAGCGGATGCGTGTCACAGAAAAATTTTCTGGTGACATTTAAAGAGGCTAGTGTGTTATGAGTGTCATGGAGCATCTATGGTGGTCTTCTGCTATCCATGGCCTGGGTGCACACATTCAACACACATAAGAGCTAACATTTTTGCAGATATGCATGCTAAATCCCTGAGGAATCTGCATTTTTCTTTTTCTTTTATCTCATTATTTGCACAATGAGATATCAGAAGCTTGAAATATATTGATTTTGCTGCCTTCTTCCTTACTTTCTCACTTACACACGTACGAGCTGAGTAGTCTATACTTAAGTCAACATATAGAGTCAAGTTTAACCAAGCACGACTCCCCCAGGCCTCCGCCCGTGCGCGTTGAATTAACTGCGAGCTCGAGAGACCTGGGAAAACACAGCGCACATATAGAACGTGGGGCAGAAGAGAGGGTCACGGAACTGCTCATTTTATTCCTCATCCATAAATCCACCGCTGCAGACTCATGTGCACACTGAACTTTCTGTGAATCATCCAATTCTCATTCATTAAGAGACTCAAGATTGCCAACAACTGTAACTATCCTCTGCTGAAAGACCACAAAGATGGAATGATGCTCTCCCGTCGCTGTTATTTTCCACCCGCGCTAACTCTAATCTTCGCTGGAAGCTGATTTTTAATAGGCTGATGGCAGACAAATAATTGTTTTGAGGGGAGCTGAGCTCAGACCTAATTCAATCTTCTCGCCACCCAAATCCCCACCCAAACACGCTAATGCACATTAATGAGATTTCATAGCTCTTAATGGGAGACAATGTGTCTGTGCAGGTCTTAGCTTATGCATGCGTTAGCTTATGTTTTTGACTTTATCGAATGTGAGCGTACGTGTTGTCTGTCTGGTCTAAATCTGTTTTCATTAGCTGTTGCATGAGCTCAAGTACACTTATCCGTCTGCTGCGGGGGATACATATACAGTAAACAGCGTGCATGCATAGAGTACACACCCTATGGGTGTTATTTAGCAAACTAGGCAAACATTAGAATGCCTTAAGGACCGATATTTTTCATTTTAACTTCAACTCATCTGTGACCATAGAAATGTCTGTCTAGTATGTTCTTTTCTACTAAATTGTGTTTGGTCCTTTTAGGAGAGGACCAAAATGCGTTAAAGAACTGAAAACATGAATAAGGGTGTATTGGCAGAAAACGCACAAAACAGGATTTTGTCTGAGCCCCTTAAATTAATGGAGCCATTATTGCTCATTGTACACAGGCTTTGTCACACTGTAGCATCTGGTGACAGAACTTTAAATACGCCACGGTGCTCTGTAGTGTGAGCGTGACTTCTTGGGTTTGTTATTTGCAATATGTTGAACTGGTTCTTATGTAGCACTTTTCTACTCTATCGAGCACTCAAAGTGCTTCATACAACATGTCTCATTCACACAAGCCTTGTTGTCTACGTCTAAGTGCTTTCTCTTAATCATCATCACTATGCATCAAGAGCAGCTCAGGGTTCAGTGTCTTACCCAGGAATACTTTTCATGTAGACTGGAGCAGCCAGTGATTAAACCACCAACCTTCTAATTAGGAGGTAACCTGCTGTAAGGCTGTTGCCTTATAGCATGGGCTTATTTCGCAAAACCCTAAATTGGATGAGCAGAAGAAAATAGATGGAAAACCTGCAATATGACTGTACCTAACTTATCTGTATTAGGATGTAATAAAACCACAAAATAACAGTTATTTTGCCACAGTTTGTTGTTTTGATATCAGTTCAAAATATCAGGTTGTAATTATTTATTTGTAATTATTTATGTGCTGAATACTAGATTTTTATAAATCATTTAGTCCAAAATAACTTGTGGATGAAGACACGCCATGGCAGATTTAGCTAATCTAGAGATAATTTGGATACTATGCATTACAAGCTCGTGACAGGTTCCTCCAGGCTTCACAGTCTTGACAAAGTCTGTTCATGAAACAATAACCAATCATGATATATAGTAAAAAGAAATTTCAACCTTAACTAAAAGACAGGTGTAGGTCTGATATTGCTTACCTCCACAGCTGCTGTTTCTTTTTCCTCTTTACTTTTGTGTTAAAGAGTTACCATCTGGCTACTCATCTCTTGATGTAGGCACCTCAGGTTTTATTTCATGGATAAAAGGGCAGTTGGCAGAGTTCCCAAACTGTTACATGGCCCTCAACACATCAAACAGTTCACCCTTCCCAGGCTGTCTCAGCATGCTGCTACGCTGTATCTCCACGGTTCTTCCACAATAAATTAATCGGACACCCTGACTGCAATGTGTGATGTCACTGTAATATACACCAAACCAAATTAAAAAAATAAATGAATAAAGCAATAATAAGTAAACACATATGCAACATGCCACATTTACCTATTCACACAGCTTTTCAGTGCTTCCTAGCTAACATTCACACACATCACACATCCATCATACTCCGATGGATGCATTGGAGAGTACCTTGGGGTTAATATCTTGCCCATGGACAGTGGGGGGAGCCAGGGATCGAACCACTAACCTTCTCTACCTCCTGTGCTACAGCCACCCCATTGGGTAGATGTAAACAACCAATAAATGGTTTTGTAACTATTGTGCGGACCATGTCTGAGGTTCATGTTTAAATTAGTTTCATGATCAATAGGTTGCATCTTTTTTCTTTTTTTTGTAATTATTGTGGCCGTAAAAATAAAAAGTAGTTTTCGTTCAGCAGGAATCTGAAACTCGAATGATAAACCCAACTCACTAAAATGGCATTGTTGTCCTTTGGCCAGTTCTGTTTGCTGTTCATTGTTACAGTTTTACTCATTCCGGGCACCGATGAAAGGATGTGGCCTTGGGTGCATTTACTCACAGCTGAGGGAGAATTCTCAGAGAATGTCTGAATTCTCTCACATCAACCAACGTGTTAAGCAAAAAAGAAAGAAGCATATACCACACACACAACATCCCATGTCCTGATGTTCAGTCTCCTTTTGGTCTATGCCCACATTCCTCTGTGCATCAAACCTCACCTTACCCGCCTCTCTGATGTTCTACCTTAGTGCGGCTCCAGCCTTTTCTTTTCAAGATTAAGCCCAGATCTAACCCATAACGGTGGCACTGATGCTCAGCCAGCTAGTGCTCAGTGCCCATTGCCACAGGGCTAATCTCACATATACCACACAAGACATGGACACGAATTACACACCATACCAAATCACTGTTGGTCTAACTGAGCCATTAGGCTGTGCTGATAGCAAAAGCATAAACCCCACTGCCTCACCTTAGAACCATTAAACGGGGTGCACGTATGTGTGTATGTGTGTATCTGGAACATAGGTAATGCTCTTCTGGCTCCTTTGCTGAGTCCATAGCTTCATCATCATTAGGCTGCTGCAGTGATAAGACAAAGTGATAGAAGGAAGAAGGCACAAAGACCGAGAGAGAAAGAGGGAGAGAAAAGGGGTTTGCAGTAGAGGTATCAGGGGATTACCTTCACAACTCCCAGCTACCTATTAGAATTTCTTACCAGGTCTAATCACACACGCACACACACACACACACGCACACACACTCCTTTTTAAAATAACACTTCATCAAAAGCCATGTTAATGGTTATTCTCCAAAAAATTGATTTTATAGCTATATACTCAAATATTATTTGATTTGTTATAATCATCAAAGGGAAAAAACCCCCAACTCATTTTAGGGCTTAGAGATGGCAAATAAGATTCAAAACCCAAAGATGCTTTTCTTTCATTCTTTATGCTGTTCCAAAGTTTTCTCCTTTAATGCGCCTTTTAAAAAAAAATCTTCTTGCATTGCCCTTATCTGATCCGCCTTCATTAACAGCGTAGCCTCGTTAGGCTTCCTCGAAACGTTAATCTCGTTAAGAACAATCAAAGAAGCCCGAATCTGAGGCAGCCTCCACGCAACGAACAGAGAACAATGGCGCAGTTGTCTCTCTTTGAACTCTTTTCATCTCCTTTTGTAAGTTTCTTTTCTTTTCATTTGCTTTATATTTTACATTTCAGACATTTAGCTAATGGTTTTCTTCAGAGCATCACACTGGATGAGCCAGAATGATGGGGATCAGTGTCCTGCTAAAACCTCTAATCTGTAACTCTGTATCTAGGACCGTAAATGCTGTAAGATTTGGGTGCGTGACATCTTGTAAGCTAAGAGGGGAAAAAAGATGTGTTGTGAAAGATTTTCTGTACCTTTATTAGCAATTCATCGTGGTTGCTTTTAGGCTTGATTCTGATCTCCTGTAGACTACCTACATTCTGATAGTCCTTGTGTGTGATCTTTTGCCTCTTCTCTTCTGCCCTTCTTCTTTTATCTTCGCAGAAACAGGCAGTGACATCATGCTGATGTTTAGACATTCCATCATAAGCTGATTGGTTATGGCGCTTGACAGTGATTGGATTTTAATTGATTAGTTACATCTTAATTGACTGATTGGCGCCAGTTCAATGAAAATCAGAACAGTTGAAGTCAACTTCGACTCAGTCTTCATGTGTACCACTAGACGAGACATACCCATGGCAGCAAGTTGAATAAGATGCCTAATAGGCAACATCTTTGAGCCCCTTCTCAAGGATCCCTGAATTAGATGAGATGTGTTTGATCTAGGTCTCCCAAACGTGTCTTACCACTTGGACAAGCTTGGGCACACCTGGAAACCTCCAGAAGTAAAGATCTAGATCCAGACCAGGAGCTGTTTTAGAGAAACTTGAATGTGAAGCGTAATTTATAGGATTTTTACCTGATTTGCCAGTAAAAAGAGCAAATCCTATATAACTCCAGGAGTCCTCTCTTGCGTTACATTTAATCTCAGGTTAAGAAATTATTTTCAGTCCAACATTGCTTATGAACTTTCAAATCTACCTCCCAGTCATTAATACTACTTTTCTAATACTGAACAAAAATTTGTACCCATTACTTTTTCTAGTGTTGTCAGCATTAACGCGTCAAAATTGGCAAATCCCCATTAACGCGTTAACGCAGATTAATTCATGTGAGGGGTTACTCGGTGTTAATGCCATAATGCAGCTTAAATGCATTAACGCCATCATCACGGCTAAAGCGATTAACAATTAACCCATCTGGAGCGCAGACTGACTCAAAATCCCTGACATGTCTCTGTCAGGGATTTTGGGCGTTAACGCCGTATTAACACCGTATAGACATGTTAACGTTGACAGCACTACTTTTTTCTCATTAAGAGATCTGTGGTAGAAAGCTATGTGAATTTCTGGAGTTCTTCTCCTTTTGGGACCTATACCTAACATGTAGCTAAGCTGCTAATTGCTGTTGCAACCCTGGTTAAATTGTGTGATATAGCAGCCTGAGATGTATTTCGTGTGTAGAGCACATCTCGTCAAAATGAAAGTTCATGTGTCAGTCACACCGCAAATGCAAGAGTCCCATGTCACTGTGCCAGTCTCTGCAAAGCAGGTTTTTTTACTGGGTAACTGCAGGATCATGACATGGGTAACCTGCATCTACTAATGAGGGGTTTATCATGACATTGTAACACATCACTGGGGCCTGCCATAAACCTCTCAGCGAGTTCTGGCTGCTGCCATTTCATTGGTTGTACCCAAACAAAAAAGTCACGGTGTGAATTAAACAACTTAGTGGAAAAGTGAAAATTAAGACAGCTTTTATAATTCCCTTCAGGAACACTTTGGAAGCTTACGCAAGTGAACCTGGCCTCACTAAGGAGGAAAAATAATTTAGGCTGCTGTGGTTTAGTCAGTAACAAAAAGTCATTACCAAAATGGGTGAAGGCTGGAACATACGTAAATTAGTGGTTCATCACAACCTTCAACTCCCTTTACATAGAAATCCTATATAAAAACTGCATCAGTGTAATCCACTTGTCAGTTTACCCTGCATTTTTCCCTCACTTGATAGAGCCATGGACTCAGACCTAAGACTGCATTCTGCCTTAGTGCACAAGGTCATTGTCTACTGAAACCAACAAGGTCACATCATCTGCAAAAAGTACAA
>VOQK01006865.1:2281-18920 GCA_015052645.1 Benitochromis conjunctus
AGCATTAAAAACATGTCAGTGTTCTCAATTTATTGAAGGTGTTTTTCTTGATTTGCTGATGTTTCCTCAACTCGCAGTGGAAAGCAATGAAAATGGGTAAAGGCTCCGGCACTGGAGGATCACCACGTTTGACAGAAGAAAAAAAAAAAAAAAAATGTCCTCAATTTTCCTCAAAAAACATTAATAGAGCACACTTTTTCTTTCTGCACAGTCTTTTTTACTTTCACCTCATTACTTTGTGTGTGTATCTAGGCAGCACTCCAGTCTGTCATCTCAATCTGATCTCTATCATCCACGGCTGTCTGCCCGGGGTTATCTAACCAGGAGGACCACCCCTGCTGAAAGGAAGAGGCGTGCAGCAGAGGAGCACTTCTCATCCTCCACACGTTTTACATCCTTCTGCCCACATCCTCCTACCTCTTATTTCTCCTTCATCACTCGATTACACCTGACCCATTCTCTTGAAGTCTTCAGCCACTGATGAGAAGACTGATAATATTCTCACATGCCACAGTTAAAGCCAGGGGAAGTTAGTTTAGTGTAAGATAAAGACTCAAAACCGGGGGAAGCCAGCTGATTAACACGTTATCTTCTTTATTTAATCTGCTGAAGTATAAAACATTTTGTCTTACTGCTGGACTGAGCAGGCTGTTTCCCCGCTCTGCCTCCATATATGCTGCCATTCACTCAACAGTCAATTTACTTTTTTCACACATTGTTATGTTTTTATTCACTGAATTCAGTTTTTCTGATCAGCATGCTAATGGTAGATATAAGACCTCAAATTGAGGAATGTTTCTCAAATCAGTTTTCAAGTGACATACACCAGTTACACACTTTTATCTCTTCCACAGTCTGTCTTTCGTCCTGTCTCCCTCCCTTCACCCACAGCCGGTCGCGGCAGATGTCTGCCCCTCCCTGAGTCTGGTTCTCCTGCACGTTTATTTCGGTAAAAAATTTATTTTTTCCTTCCCACTGTCCCAGCTTTCTCTTTACTATTGTAGGGTCATTACCTTAACAAATAAAGCTCCTTGAGGTGGCCGTTGCTGCGATTTGGTGCCATATAAATAAAATTGAATTTGATTTAATAGAATTATCCAGATATCCACCTCTGGCTGAAAAAAACTACGACGACTTGAAAATGTTCCAACACAAACTAATGGGTGACACTGCAATCGATACCGACATTCACAGTTCTTTGTACATTCTTAACACAGAAGTAGTTTTAATACAGCATCCATCCCTCTCTCACTACCTAAATTTGTATCAGTGTTGTAATGCCTATTCTCCAGATACTCAGATCCAGATAAATAAAACAAAGTCTTTAGACCTCACAGCTAATGGAAAACTGCTTAAATCAAAACATGGCTGACTCACGTCGCAAGTGGCCCACCCATTATGTCAGTGTTGACGGTTCCTTCCTCACTTCCGTGTTGAGAGATAAGGAGTTGGTCTGGCCCTGTGGAGGGGTGTGTGTGTCTTAATCAAGATCGTGCTGTACAGAAACACAAGCAGAGTGAACAAATTAGACTTGGCAGGGACCGGAGGAGAGTTTATTAGGACTGGGATCTTGGAAGGCAATCAGGAATTTGCCCCCTGCTTATGTAAAGAAAAAAAAAATGGAGAAAAAAAAAGAAGACCCATTTTAATTTTGCTACTCATATTGTTTTGTTACCAACTTTGGTGGGGCTACCAACATGCAGGCATAGAATTTCCGTTCTCGGCACAGCGCAAGAAAGTGTAAGACGCTGTTCAGGTTTGCTTTTAAGCACATCCCTCTGTTTCTGTATATTTACACAGCTATACCTGCCTGATCCATTCTTTGTATTTAACATTTGGCAAATTAATCTTTAATTCATGCCAGGCTGCGATCCAGGATCAGATTATAATCCTTTGATCATGAATTCTACCAGTGAAAGCTGAACTTGACAGTGTCAGTCTGATCTTTTGCATGGCTAAGTAAGGTGTTTGCATTTAAGCCATCCCACATCCTTTTCCCCTGTGGTAATGCTTTCTGCATTTCGTTTTTAATTAACACATACTGCTAGACACACATAAGAAGGAGCTGACACGGCACACACGGATGTGAGCATTTGCTTCCACACACAAAGCCCCCTAAGCCAGCCAATGAATGCTTTCTCTGTACCAGAAAGTGCACATTAACACATCTTTAAAACCTGACATTTACATCACCCCCTTTACTCCCCCTATCAAAAGTGTTTGCTGTATTGGCTGTGGTGCATTTGGCTCCGTTCGAATCCCCAGCTACTAATTAGGCATTTGTTTTGAATTTTTTTTTTCTCTTAATTTTGCCTGGTCGTTACTTTACCCACATTTGCATGTGAAGCATGGACACGCCCAGCCATTAAAACTATCTCTGGGCTCTTGGGGAGAATGACACATAAATGACATATGAGAATGCGAGACAGAAAGAAGAAACTAGAGAGATGGCAGATTATCAAAGCCACATTCGTGAGTGGTTAAGAGGAGGAGCATCCTAATGATAAATGTCTTGTTGTCTTAATGGGAAGCAGGAGAAGCATTTATGGAATAACACATACTAGTACTCTGCATGAACAAACAGGGAGCATATAGTTGGTACTTTAAAATGAAATTAAAAACAGAATAAGATGATTTCCAAATCATCTGAAGCCTATATATAATTCAAAATAGTACAAAAATAATATATCAAATATTAAAATTGTCCATCCATCCATCCATTCGCTTCCGCTTATCCTTTTCAGGGTCGCGGGGGGCGCTGGAGCCTATCCCAGCTGTCTTAGGGCGAGAGGCGGGGTACACCCTGGACAGGTCGCCAGTCTGTCGCAGGGCTAACACACATAGACAGACAACCATTCACACTCACAGTCACCCACATTCACACTTATGGGCAATTTAGTGTATATTAAAATTGTATTGATTAATTTACATTATGTCAGCAACAGCCTTTTAAAAGGTTGGTACAAGGTCATTTTTACCACTGTACTGTATTGCACTATCACCTCTTTTAACATTGCTCCTAAAGCATTAGGGAACTGAGAAAACTGTTGCGTGTCGAAAGTAAAATATTTTGCAATTCCCGTAAGTTTGACACCATTAGCCATTTCTGGGTCCAAACGCTCCTTCAGTTCCCAAAATCAAACACTGCGGCATCACTGAGAGTTGAAAACTGTAAAAATTCTTTCAGTGTTAATAAAACAAAATCTGGGGCTTTCCCGTCCAGGTTACAAGTTTAACATCCAGGTGGCCATAAAAAAAAGAAATTTTAATAGTTTAGCCAAGCTAGAGGTTAGCAGGACGTTAGCGCGCTAGTTTCTACATGAAGATGTTTCTAAAGAAACTAAAACATACGTCTCTGCGATCACTTTGGAGATAAACAAAGAAAAAAAAAGAAAGGAAAACAAAATAGCAGTAATGTCTGGAGGGTAATTGACATATATTGATGCGCTACCTGGTGGCTAGCCATAGCAGTATGGTTAGGCTAATATGAATTAAGCAGATGTAAGATGAGGTTTATACTGTTCTCAAGTAAAGTTCATGATGAGGGTCCTGGTAGGCAGAAACGAGATGCCGTAAATGGACCCAACTTCAGCCAAAAGAATATCTGAGATGATCAAATGGCAGCACAGCACAAGGTTAGTCATTAATATGCTGCCTAGTTGGGATTACTTGCTATAAAAAAGTCCTGGTCCCAACCGAATTTCCACAGTGACATCTTTTCCAAATATCTGGTGTCCAGGACACTGTGTGCACATGGGTTATAGTTACACTGTGAGTTTAGCCTAAAGATGTGCTACCCATAAATAGTGCTGAAAACAGTCAGACAGGCTGAGAGTGAACACTCATTATTTCTGGGTGACTTGTTTCTATTAGGTAAAAGAAAACACAACGCATTACAAATACAGAAGGCGAGAGCCTCAATCAACAGAATAGATGCTTGAGCCACAAACAGTGTTGATATTTGAGAAAGTTGATTCTGACCATCTGGATGTTGTGTTTTTAGTGGGCGATAGATGCTCAGCAGTTTGAGGTTTCCTTTGTCAGACTGAGCTGGACTCTTTTTCTACAGTGCCATGTTTTCAGAATGTGTGTGTTTGGCAGTGATTGTCTTCCTGAAACAAGAAACACTTCCCTGAAAAAGAAAAGCTTTTGCGTTGATGCCAGGATGAGTTGTTCCTAATAAAAGCAGGTACTGAAAACATTTCTCTGAGATTTTGATCCATATTGCCATAATGAGTACACATCCTGCTGATTTGTTGGCTGCACACCTGTGATGCAAATCTCCCGTTCCACCAAGGGTAATCAGATATCCCTCTTTAAATGGGACTGCGCAGGATTTTTTTTTCCTCATCTCTCTATCCCACATCTTTAGGCGATGTCCCACATTTCAACGCGATATCACCCCAAAGCGTGTAACAGACACGCCGGTCCACCGTGTCCATTTCACGCTTTGCCTCTCCAAACCGTGGAATACACACACATGCAGAAGTTGCAGTAATCTGCAGTACCAGCAGAGGAAGATATTTTATTTCAAGCCAACATGAAAATAATCACAGGAAAACATTTAAACCGATATTACTAACACATTTACATGTAAATACATATTAGCCACCTAGCTTGTTTCTGGCATAGAAGGACCCTGGGATGTACTTAATGCGTCTTTTGCTCACTACCGACTACGTGGCTTTAAATATATTGTCTCCCCTTGCTGGTAGTGCAATTTGTGCATGCCCGTCTATTTCATGTTTTGCTGTGATAGTGGGCTGCACATCTTGTCTGGCTCTTACCTTTTTTATTCTTCACATTGGAGAATATATGGTGTGAAGAAACACAGTAAGCATGCGTCATAACTGACTAAAAATTGCTAAGGTTGTCAGATATGCCTCAAAAAAGGCAAATCTATGGGTGCATCCTTACTGAAACCAAAAGGCTGTTACCTGACAGAAGAGCAGATGAAACAACAGAGAATACAGGAGTATATTAAGACAATAACATCAGACCATAAGAACAAACTTCAGTTTCCTTTCATTCTTACTGTATATACTTAACTTAGTTGGGAAAGTTGCATTCAAATATAACATACTGGACAACCTCCCAGCATTGTTATTCTGTCCCTCTTGCTCTCACACAAACACTGTTTTTGTCCCACATTTAGTTTGTTGGGCTGCGGTCACCCTAGTTCCACCACATCCCAAATGTGCTCCACTGAATTGAGATGGTGGTGGCTGTAGAGGCCATCCGAGTACAGTGAATTCACTGTCATGTTCACAAGACAAATGTGAAATTATTAGCATTATGCTACTGTAAGCATCCATCAGATGATGGGTACACTGTGGTTTTAAAGGGATATATACAACAGTACAGCAACAGTACCCAGGTGAGCTGTTTAACAATGCTCAGGCACTGATAACCCTTTTTCACTAGGCTCGACTTGGGTTTTAGGGTTTTCCATTAGGTGGTAGCATCTTGTACCAGGTAGGACCTGCCTGGCCAGGGTTCCAAGCGGTTCCAAGCGAGCTGAGTCACTGTGACGTCGACAGACTGCATGCCACCAATTGGCCAGTCAGTGGGGTCACTCGATGAGTCATGACAGTGACTCCTTCACAAAAATCAAAACCGCCATGTTTGAAATTCTGCAACGAGGGAAAAGGCTGCACAAAAACCAGAACTGTGGTCACCGAATCTGACAAAAAGCCATAGACTGATTCAGCTCTCTCCCTAGGTACTAGAGGCTTATGAAAATATCCTCCACATCATTACATAACCATCAACAACACCATAACCTGCATGTTCCTGATAACAAACGCAAAAAATACTGGCAGCTGCCACATCTACGCCCAGGCCGCCTAGTAGATGCACCTATGGTATAAATTTGATGACCTCTGACCTTGAAGTCCAGATCCCCAGGATTTGAACTTGTGATTTTTGGTAGATGCATCTATAGGATGATTTTGAAAATCCTATGTTGCCTTGTTCTTGAGCTTTTGCATTCAAAACCACAGCCGGCCCATTGGTTTTTTATAGTTTCGACATAAAAACTGATACAATTTCTCAGTTTCACCACATTAATATGTTTGTTTTTGCAATATTTTGCATTGGTGTAATATTTAAATGCTTTGCAAATAAATACAACCTGTTTTAATTTCCATGTTGTGCCTCATTCCTGCTTTTCAGGCCAAGGGTTGATTTCTACGTTCTATTTTTTGTATATCGTGGGGCATGCTGAGACTTATAGATCACTGTCTGTGTTAAAATAGGCCACCAGCTACTAAAGTTACAGCCCGCTATAAATAAAGCTCGTGACATGCTCCCATCTTTAGATGCCCACTCATCAGCTGAAGTCGTGAAAGGTTCCTCGGCTCCAGCCCACTGACGCTCTTCCTCACGTTGCAAACAGAAGAGTGATGACGTATTTACCACACATGTCTCAGCTAGCCACATACACACACACACACACACACAAACACTTCACCTGTGTGTATGAGTAGCTCCTGTGTTGCCGTGACAACCTGGTGCCGTTTCCCTTTTTGTTTGCCCTTGGAGCTGAGAGCAGACTCACGCCAACGCAGGAGCAGAAATCAGAACAGAGGGAGGACGGAGAACGACATCAGTCCAGGCTTTTCTTTTCACCTCTGAGTTAACAACACCCACGGCTCTCCCACCTGCTCTCACCTGTCAAGCAGCAAATGTAGGCCGATCGTGTTGATATGTCTACAGGGAGGGAACAGAGAAACATGTCTCATCTGTGAGGGTCAGCTTTGAGGTCACGTCTTGTATCCAGGTTTAGCCACTTTCTTGCCAAGAGTTGGATGAGAAGGTAAACACCGCTCTTTTATCTGCCCGTTGAATAGAAGAATGCAGCCAGCCACTGGTTAGCTTAGCTTAGGATAACCCTTTATATCCCAGTAGAAATCTATTCAAATTCCAGAGAATTTTAAAAGAAAGAGGAAATCTGATGAACTTTATAAACACCTAAATATAGCTGAAAATTGTTGTAAAGTGTCAGTTATTTGTTAGTTTTCACAAATAGCTCTAGCTTTAAGATTTGGACATTTCATCATCTATTTCTCATTATGTCTTTGTCCTCTTCCTCTTCTTAATCTGTGTCCTCCACCACTGCTCTCGCTCCTCCTCCCTTATCTCTACCTCATCTTCTTCCTGCTCACCTTCCTGCCTCACAACTCCTGAAGTCAGGGGTCTAAAGGCCACGTAAAATTTGCGCGTTAAAAATATTCTTAATGAAGCTATTCTCATTTCGCAGAATTACTTTGCGGCATTTACTGGTTTGGCCAGCAAGAACTCAAACTACCTTACAGACATCCTGAAATATGGACGAAAGTGGCCATGAGACAGGTTCAAACCAAACTGTCCCTGCTGCTGATTGTTCATGTGAACTGCATGAACCCAGAATCTCTGTTCTTCCATCTGTAAAGCTATCAGGACCGGCTAGATATTGCTTAATGACAGCAAATATTTTTGTTGTACATTTTTAGGAGGACATTTTTTTTTTGCTAAATTGCAACTCTTTCAGTGTCTATATACATTACATAACAAATTTACATCCAAAGAATTAATAATTTTATTGTTGTTTTTTTGCAAACATCTTAATACACAAATACGTATGTAAACATAAATATCTATTCCAAATATTGTCACAGTTACTGATTTTTAGCATATCAGACATGTGACTCTCTCATGTCTGGGCAGCTGACACAAGTGCCTGAGTTGTTAAAACATCAGATTAACTTTAGAGAATGTTTCAGTGATAATAGCTAACAGCAGCTAACAGAGGCTAACAGCAGCTAACAGAGGCTAACATCAGCTAACAGAGGCTAATAGCAGCTAACAGTGGCAAAAACAGCAGCTGTAAAGGTTTTTGAAATCCTCAACAACTCACCTCAGTATCAGGTTTAAGCCAAAATATGCCTGTATACAAGATACAACAACTGCCCTTCTTAGAAGATCCTTGTAAATCATCTCAATTTCACTCTGTTCGTCAGGTTACCTTTATTTGGCAATAGCTTTATTGCGATATCTGATGTGTTTGGTTTTTTTGTACATGTTCATTTGAAAGACCAAAGTTTTTTTTTGTTTTTTTTTTAATCACTGACATCAGACAGAAGTGAGCGTCAATGACTCATCAATCAGACTCCGTTCACACAGTTTTACAGCCTCCAAGTAAATAGCTGTGGAAGCTAAAGGTGATTCGAGGGCTAAAAATATCAAATATAGCTAAATATTTTCTTTTTTTACATTCCTGTTTTTTATTCCTAATTTGTTGCTAAGTGTTGATATTATTACTTTTTAAAACTATTGAATCTCTACAAACACAAACATTTAGGAATGACAAGTTGCAGCATTATTTTCTGTTGCTTTCCTGGCACATTTAATGCACTCATGATGCCTTAAGACAAGGCCAGGCCAACAGGTATCTGGATACACTCCATCTTTTAGTACTGGAAGCTGATGTTTGTAGCCCACTTTTAGGCCAAATAGTACAGACCAATCATACTTCATTGCTTGGGTGTTCTAAATATATCTAACAACAGGCTAACAGTTAAACATTGAAGAAGGATAGCAGATGTATTCTTAAACCTATCAGCTATCATCTCTGATAAAAAGTATCTTTTTCTCTTTTTAAAGATTTTTTTTAAAATGGCCATCATTCATAAATAAATATCTGCACACAGAATAGGAAATCTTCTCCCAGGTATCCTAAATATTGGCTATTGTCTGCAAATACTAACACATTGTATGATTTCCATTCTGGAAACAGGTCAGCTAACTGTTTCCGGTCTTTAAACTTAGATAAGTATTTCACCGACAGGTGTGGGAGTGATATTAATATTAGGAAAAGAACCGGGGTTATTTCCCAAAATGTTGAGCCCTTGCTTTCAGATGCATTTCCCTAAGCAGAGTTCCCATGAATGTAACATGAAAAGCTGTTTTCATTCCGTTTCATTGTCACACAGTCCAGCAATATAACTAGATTAGATACTAACAAAGATATCACTCCTACCATTTACGCTCCTTTCCACTGTGGTTCACAATCCGTATCTCAGCGAGCAGCTGTGTTTGGCAGTAAACATTAGCTGGCTAGTAAGTTCAAACAGCTTAAAGATTGAGTCAGTGAAAACGACCCGAAACACCCAGTGTCCTCCACAACACAAATGTACCGAGTTTGGAACAGAAACAGAGCAGAACAGGTAAACCCACCAGCACCTGTGAATACCAGGATCTGTTCCTTGAGGTCTGGTGTTTCTCGTTCGCCATCTCCGTTGTTTAGTGTGTGTGTAGGATATTTACCAGAGTACCAGACCCCATAGCTCTGAGCCACCAATACCCTGCAGC
The DNA here is from genome assembly GCA_015052645.1 of Benitochromis conjunctus. NCBI lineage: Eukaryota > Metazoa > Chordata > Actinopteri > Cichliformes > Cichlidae > Benitochromis > Benitochromis conjunctus. The sequence continues at coordinate 11,633 of VOQK01006865.1, forward strand.
CCCCGTTAAGCACCTTGTCAAAGTGTGTGTGTGTGTGTGCGCACACAAATATGTGCAGTTTAATCAAGCAGGACATTGTGACTGCCAAAACAATTTCAGATGATTGGGGACCATGATGCCCCCAAGGGTTGTTGCCAGGGATACTGAAGGAAAGATAACAACAAACATTAACCAAACACACTACAGACGAATGACACATCCACACCGTAGCCTCTGTGAGTTGCAGTAACACACTTTTTTTTGGTTCAAAGTGTGATGACCCACTCCACCCAGCCTGCCTTTCATTCTGTTTGTATGGCCGTTCTTTTCCGCAGGCATCTGGGAGGAGTGGGCGTTGCTTGTTTCCAATCAGCAGCACTGGCAACACCCGGAGCTCTACGAAAGCCCTTAGAGCTTAGTTGCTGTCCTCCATGAACACCCTGTTGGTTTGTTTTCTTCCACTAAACTGCTACGTCATACTCTACCTCTTTACTCATGCGCTCACACCATTGATCACTACACACACTGTGGAAAAGTTGAAGTTCTTCCTTAGATTTTTTTAAATCTGAAATAAACCATGTTTTAATGGACACTTATGTCCATCTGCTACATTTACATTTAAGACATTTAGTAGCTGGACATCAATGCGATGCCAAATAGCCTGTATTGTGTAAGGAAACACTCTTGAATGTATATTGTTGCTATTTTTGTATGGCAGTGAAGTTTTCCATGGAAGTTTGAATACAGACTACATCGGTGTGACACAGATTTTCCTGTGTGTTTACGAAATTACATTACCTTGAGCTGATCGTCCTACGTTATGTATATAGTTTTTATTGACTGTTTGAGTACTAATAAAAGCCCATGTGCACAGCACAAACTTGTCTTCCAAGTTGCTTATCTGAAATCAGACAGGAATGTCATCTCCGTTTATATCGCCAGCTTGGCACTGTTTCCATTTCCCTGCACCAATCAGAGAGCACTGCACCTGGCTCTAATGTCATTTAAGGTCAGCACTGTTTTGAAGGTGTGGCTCATGGGAGAAGACTGCCTTTAGTACTTTCTGTCAAAGCATTGATAGAATTGGTAAGAGGTGGTTAACGTTTTTAAAAGGGTCTAATTTACCTCAGGCTACTGTAAGACGTAAACCTAATCAAGCAGTTTTGTTGCCTAAGCCTAGCTATGCTAAGAAATTTGAAACTCAAAATAATTTAAAGGGAAAGGCCCGAATGCAAAATATCACCCGCTATCACAGTCTTTATTGCCAGGAGAAAATACTGTAAGTAGAAAAATGAATTCAAGGATAAATCTTAATGCAAATTCAATTATCTTACTTTGTTTGAGCCTCAAAGCCAACTATACTGATTCTACTATCACAGCATACCAAAACATATTCATATTTAGAGCCTATTCCAGCTACCTATGGTAGCCGGGTACAGGCCGGGTACACCCTGGACAGGTCTATTGCTAGGGATATGAACTGATAAGAGTTGAGCGTTTCCGATTTCCCAATTCCATTATCGATCTCTATTATCGATTCTCATTGGATTTTCATTGGTTCTGCTTTGAGAGTCAGCACCATCACTAATCAAGATATCAAAGACATTACATCTATGCAAATTAACTGCATGCTGTGAGGTCAAATGTTTGTGAATTTTGGAGGTGTTTCCCCTCTTTGAAAAAAAGTAACGTATTACACAGAACACTTTTCTTTAAAGTAGAGCAGTATATTATTTTCCTGTTTCTCCGTGAAATGACCTGAAACACATTGTCTCATACTTACCATTTAACAATATAAACCTATAGGCTACAGTTGCACACACAAACACAAATCCCTACCCTAATGAGGACACACATATGATCTCTTCTCTTCGGTATGACCACAAAGCTGACGGCACAAAGCAAACATGAAAGCTCTGAGAAACCTGGTGTGAATTTTTTTTTTTTCTTCACTATCTGCTATAAAAATGTCTGTTTATTTTTATTCATTTATTTATTTATTTTTACAGTGAGTCCACAGTTTTGTTAATTTTCTTGAATTTTCTGTGAATTAATGAAAACTTTATATTTTATAATTAGAAGACAGTCTGAGCAATAAACTACCAGAACTTTTTCTATAATTTCACACATTTATCACATAGTTTCACTGGTCCGGTCCAACAGACTTAAGATCAAAGTGTGCTGTATGTGCCCCACGATGTAAAATGACTAAAATCCCTGTTTTAAGCAGTCATTATAAGTTTGCTATTCTGTTGGTCAGTAAGTAATTTAGCTGAAAAACCACACAATCTGTGGCTGGATCTGTGAAAGGTGAGCCAATTTAGTCACAAGCTGCAGATGGTACAGAGTTCGCAGGCTGACAGCAGAGGCCTGGAATGCAGGCCTGCTGTGGCTAGTTAGCCATCCAGAGCTAAGCAGCGTGCAGCACAGCGAATAAAGTGCACTCTGTGCCTTTCTGCTACATGGTGTGTTCTGTTCTGGTCTCCAGGATAATCAGGACAAATGGAGAGCAGCTGCTTTTTTGAGAAGGGGGCGGCGGTGCAGAGAAGGGGACTGGGTGTATGAGAGCAAAAAGACAGAGCGCCGAGATTTTACATGGGAAAAGAATGTCGATGAAATGAATGGGAAGAGAACATGCCCGAGGCCACTTGTAAGGAAAAAAAAGAAAAAAGATCGGGCCTGGCACATAGGAGCGGAAGTGATATAGGAGGTAAAAGTGCAAGTGTAACCTACAGTCAGATGTTTAATGGCTGTGGTTTCTGTTAAAGAGAATCTACATAGGAATTCTTGTGTCTGCGCACAGTGAGGAGAGACGGGCCGAAAAGGTCGACACGTCACAAATCGTGAGCTGCAAGCTGCAGTCGTTCAGAGCTCCCCGGATATCCCAGGGTATACGTGACTCACGCTGTGGCAGCAAGACGTGACTTAAACTGTGGAATCACCCACCCTGAGTCACTTCAGGGGCTTTGGGATAATATATTTTCTCCCTTTCATTGCATTAGCTTCCACTTCTCTCTCCCCTTTCAAAGCCAAGTCCCATATCCCAAGGGTCCTTTCTCTCCACTCTGCCACTCACAAGCCCTTTCATTCTCATCCTCTCTCCTCTAATTTTCCTCACTATCTCAGTTTACAGATCTCCCCCTGTGTGACTGATGTCCCGTACAGAGAGGGAAGGGACCGCGGATAGGAGACTGCGAGAAGGCGAGGAAGGAGTGGGGAGGGATGAGCTTTGCAGACCTGCCACCAGGCTGCACACATTCCTCAAGGGCTGTGCATCCTGTTCTTTCATCCCCACCTCCATCGAGGCTCACACACCATGCTGCACGTACGCACGCCTCGCAAAACTCAAGCACGCACCCGCCACCCGTCCCTCCACCCACACTAGTGCCCACTCTTCCTCCAGCACACTCCCTACAACAGGAAATGGTGACTTGCTTTCTTTCGTTCTTTCTTTCTTTCTTTCTTTCTTTCTTTCTTTCTTTCTTTCTTTCTTTCCTACTTGCATCCTCTTCTCCATCACTGAGCCACTTGATAACAGAGTACAGCAGCAGCTGGGACAAGAAACTAAAGAACTTATGAATTCATACTAATCCATGTGTAATGGACATTTAAAGGAAACACTCTGACAAGGAATAATGAACGCTGGGTTTTGATCATCCTACTTAACAGATAGGTCACATCAAAATGTCTCTGGTTCAATTTATCATCCACATGATGGATTTTCTGTGCCGTCTAATTAGTCCTGCGCACAGACAATAAGCTGAACTACCACAGGAGTTTTACAGCGCCCGGATCAGAAACAGGAGGTCAATCCGACAAAGAAAGAAAGAAAAAAAAAGAAATGCTGAAAAAAAGACGAGGTCAGGCACATGGAAGAAATACAGCTGCAGTCTTTTATACATGGTACGAATACGAGAGAGGCAAAGAGCGAGGGGGAAAACACGCCAAGAGGGAAGACGTTAGAGTAGGGTGAGCAATCACAGAGGCAGCAATCACGCGAGTATCTGCAGTGAGAGACAAAGGTGAGTACAAATTAAAACCAAGAACAAATCATAACTTAGTGGGAGCTCACATAGAAAACATATTTCTCTTGTTAAACAGCAGTAAGCTCACCAAACTTGAATTGTGACAGTTATCTTCCATGAGACGGGAAAGCACCGCTATGACATTTAGGTCTAAGCTTTAAAGTCTGATGAATAATAAGCTCTAATGTTGGTGACATGGTCTTCTCCCAGAGGTTTCTTCCTGTTAAAGGGGAGTTTTTCCTTCCCATTGTCACCAAGTGCTTGTTTAGAGGGGGTCATCTAAATGTTGGGTTTTCTCTGTATTATTGTAGGGTTCTTTATTTTACAATGTAAAGCATCTTGAGGCAACTGCTGTTGTGATTTTGGCGCTATATAAATAAATTGGACCATAGCTTCCTGTTAAGACATCGAGGAAACAGCAACATGTCAAAAAGGCAGTTATTGTTTTTAATGTCCCTAAAGTAAAATTGTTAACATGAACACAATCAGTCTTTCATATGAGGAACCGAGACAAAAATAGGCACTAATACCTTTAGCCTTAGTCGCAGACTTAAATGAATGAACCACAAATGCAAGTTCATCTCTCATGTCTGGAGCAGCTAGAGTCCCAGCCCATCCTATTAACAAACACTGCAGCACTGAACATGAAAATGGGATGGGTATGCTGATTCATAACCTGTCCTTGTTTGGCAACCACTAAGTTAAGCCAGTGTGTACTTTAATTATTAAAGGAGTGCAGACGTCTGAGTGAATGACAGATGCAAAACTCAGTCGATTGGCCTGTGTGTGTGTGTTAGCTTGTACACACAAGCCGTAATCCTTGAGGCCTTAGGAAGGTGCAGACACATTCAGTCGTTTCCTGTAGATTCCCATTAATTCCACCTGTATACACTGGGAGTGAGCCGGAGCCGGCTCTTGCTCTTGCTGCCTCCCTCCCACCCTCCCTAACTGAAATTCCCCGGTCTGCACTCTCCTGATCCACATTGTTCCTCGCTGCACACTGTGTTCTCAGCCACAGCTCTACCCTAGTTTGAATGGGTAGGATGAGCATATTTATTCAAATCAACATCTGAATAGCCATTTTTGCTGGAACACATACGACAGCTGCCACATGGCTGCTGAACTTTTGATAATGTTGCCATGGGAATGGGCACTGGCACAGTGCGTGAGGCTCACAGAGCTGAGGTTTTGCCAGCTGTGAACATTTGGATTGTGTGTATCTGCACTGCCCACTCACTCACACACACACGCACGTTTAAATAGCTATGTTTATGAGGATTAGGTGTTTTGCCCAGCCGCTTACTTTAAACTTAAACATCACGTGTAAATGCCTAACCCTAACCCTGATCTTAACCATCACCTGGACCTTTGAGGCCCTGTTTGGGATGTTAAGCACTGACATGCTAAAACGTCTTCATATCAGTGTCTAAAACTACTTTTGTTCCACACAACAAACACACACACAAACACTAACACTCAGCTGCCAAGTAATCTTTTCATTTTGATGAAAACGAAGACTGGGCAGGTCTCTTTTGGATACTTTCCCTCACATTTGGATGGTTATATCTTCAGAAGTGTAATTGGTAAAATGTGGACTCAGTTTTCTCAGGTAATGGGAACTTTAAAGGCTATTTCAGATCACTTATGTGCCACACAGAGGACACAAGAAGGGGTGAAACACCTACAACTATTTGAAGCTGAAGTGAGTTTGGCACAAATGCAGAGGAAATCAGGACGGTTTTGGGTGTCGCACACCTTTTAGGACATGTCTAGATTGGTTCTAAGTCCAGTGAGGACAAAATACTGTGATGACATTATTATATCTAATCATGCCTAATATGGTCACTTCCTAAAAGAAAAACTGGACAGATTTGAAATGTTAATACTACCAAGGCTCATTCTTAAGTCTGTCTGAGTCTCAGACTTGTCCTGCAGGTTGGTGAATCACTGTTAAGCAGACTATACAGTAATCAGGTGCTCCATTATACAAGATATGAACACTTGCTGATAAAAATCATGTAATCATACAGTGGAAGTGAGCTCAGCATGAGAAATATAACACCTCTTTGAAAGAAGACGTAATGATATTAATGGGTTTTTTTTTTGTGGATGACTAATAAATGAGTGGGTATGTTTGTTCCTGTACAACCTTTTTAAACACAATCCTTCAACGTACAGTGATGATGCTTTTATATCTACATACACCTTTGCTTTTAATACAGCAGTATGTCATCCACGCAGACAGTTTGTGATTAATCTAACCGTACATTAGGGGTTGTTTTCATGTTTCGAGTGAATTGGCGCAATAAGGTTCCTCTCTGGAAGTTAAAAAAAATCTATACAAAGTACACAAACTTGAAAAAAGACAGTAACGTCACAAAAAATCCCCAGTAATGACACGACAGAGGCACACTCCAGGTTCACATCGGACACATGATGTGAACCTGAATAATTTAGCTGGACAAACAAGCTCTTTTACTTGCTCTCATGTCTGAGCCATGACTGTCTGTGAGGGGAGAATCGCCATGTTTTAACATGTGCTTGTTAAGCCTCAGTAATTAAGGCAGGATCCACAGCACTATGACATGAATAACCTTTTGAACTCGGCACAGACGAGCTTAGTTTGCATGCATGCTGGGGTATATAGGCACGCATGCATGTACGCACGCTCCATATGGCACGATTAACCTTTTGAACCTTCGACAGAAAGAGGCAGACAGACCCACATGATCAGAAATGAGCGTCCTTAGGCATGCAACCTTGTGTGAGAACTGTGTCTTGGATACATTCTCCTAAATAAGAAAGCAGAAGCTACCTGATTCTCATATAGATATATATAAACATAAAGACACACGCGCTGCCGCGCAGACAAAAGACTGACGTGTTCTTGGGAGTGGCATCGACCTTTTTTTCTACGCTTTCAATCACCTCTTCAAAGTTTTGTGGCGTGCCAAACAGGATGTCTTTGAAGGAATCGACCCTTTCATCATGTACATTGTGACGGTCACACTGAGTGACGTCTTGGCAGAAGTGCCACAAATTTGCACCACTTTAAATAACAGTATAACTTATTAAAATACAGTAAAAACACAAAATTAAACTAATGTGGACTACACCGGAAGCCCTTTGCATTTTAAATTTCTTTTAAAATCATTTTAACTGTTTCATTGTAAGTTTTTCATAGAAGCACAGTTTATGAAGTCAAAAAAGTTGCTAAAACACATCGTAACAACACACTTGGTTGCACACAGTTACAGCCTGTAAATGCACTGTTGGTATCCTGT